>DWLS01001761.1:0-20367 GCA_018246255.1 Pachliopta kotzebuea | reverse complement strand
ATGTGTTATAGATGCCCACAGCACAGGCTTGCCTAGTGTGTGGTGGCCATTGGAAATAAAATGTTTGTATCTTTTTTATAATAAGTAAATAAATAAAAGTGACTACTTATCTCTATCTATATAATTTTTGTTGTCAGTAGGAACTAAGATATTTCTCATAAATTAAAACATGAGGGAGTAGGTAGATTTGAAGTAATTAAATAGCAATAATTTTTTATAGAACGGTAGCAGCAGGCACTATCTGTAAAAATGGTGGTTGTAATGTTACATTCGAAGGACCACAAACAAATGATTCAATGTGCACATACCATCCTGGTTGCCCCATATTTCATGAAGGTCTAAAATTTTGGTCATGTTGTCAGAGAAGAACAACAGATTTTAACACATTTTTGGCTCAACCAGGATGCACAACAGGCTCTCACAAATGGTTTAAAGAGGTAGGATATTCACCTGTAATTTATACAAAACAAACATCATTACATAAATATTTACACCAATTTATTCTTGAACAGCTTCCTTTTTTTTAGTTAATAATGTTAAAGAAATGAGACATTTTTTTTTGTTATCATCTTGTAGGTAACACCTGCAGGTACAGTAAAATGTCGATGGGATTGGCATCAAACACCTGAATTTGTAATTGTAAGTGTATATGCCAAAAAATATGACCCAACAAACAGTTTTATAAAGTTAAATCCAATCCGCTTAAACACCAAATTGGTTTTTCATGAAGAGGAGAATGCTGCTTTTGAATTGGACTTAGAATTATGTGGAGTAAGTATCCTTTATATTTATTTTAATTAAAATTGTAAAACAAAATGGCTGCATCAGGAAATCCCAAGGAGCGGTTTATGTCCAACTGTGGACATCTATTAGCGAAAAATAGCTAAATATATTAAAAAATATTACAGTTTTATTTTTGAAGTTGAGTCTTATTTTGAATAAAATCTATGTTGACATTTGTCTTTGACAATAGAAATTTTTAAAAATCATCTATAGGTAAAAAAAACTTTTGTTACTGTTTTTAAATGTCGTTTCTGTTTTTAATGATATTATTTTACATAAAAAAACTTTTTTTAAAGTTCTGTCTTTTAAATATAGATAAAATGTAATATATAAAAAAAATAAGAGTTTAATTATTTTCTTAGGTGGTAGATGTTGAAAGAAGCAGTGCTTCTATGCTTGGGACAAAGGTAGAAATTAAACTAAAGAAAGCAGAACCAGGTGCATGGTCTAAATTAGATATACCAAGGGCAGAGCCTCAACCGGGGACTGTGACACCCACAGTTGTCCAAAAAGAAGGACTTGATGATTTAGTTGATTTGTCATCTGTTGAAGCCGTTTCACCTATGAACAAGCTCAATTTAAGTGGTTGATTGGGAATTGGAATTGAGTTGATTGCCGATGCAAACAGTATGTGCTTTGTATTATGTGTATAAATATTATTTTAAATAAAACAAGTAACTAACGTGAGTTCTTTGTGTTAACAAGTTTATTTGGTTTCACCCTTTATAATATTCTTAGTATTGATAAATTAACATCAAAGTATTTACATAAAATTTCAAGATTATAGCGATATTTCTGTTAACTAACTTTGATAATAAATGCAATTATATAGAACAATCTCATATGTGTACAATTCTCTTATCTAAAATTTATATTTACTACGAGGACTAGAACATATGTAATTTTTTAATGATTACTTATAGAATTAACACAATAAGAAGTGCACACAAGTTCTCTTGTATTGAGTGTTCAGTTTGTAATAAATTATGTTTTCAACTAGTTGTCTTTATATGTCACTAACTTTGATATATTGTATAGTTTGCATATTGAAATATATACATTAATAGCTTTAAACTTGTTAAAACGTTGGTTTGCTAAGAAACTAACGAGGATGACTAGCCTTTAACACATTTTCGCCACAAAAAATTTTAAATTGGTGGATACCGACAAAACTTCAAGTTGGACAACTACAAATGCCTAAAAAATTAAGTACGAGGCGTTACAGATTTTTTGCGGTCCTTAAAGCGCTAAAGAGCCAAGCTCGTGAATTATAAAAAAAAACTTTTTTAATTAAATTTTTCAGAATAGTTCTTTAAATTCTCTATAGAGAATGGTGATTAGATTATAAGCATATTACGATATTGCACATATAAAAAAAACAAAAGCTTTACAAACCAGTTTTATATTAAGATCTCTAGAACAAGCGTCGCTAAAATTGTGCAGTTTTACATATTTATTTTTATTTACATTTATATAGTAAAAAACTTGCAAACATTGACACTTCAACTTATAGACCTTAACTCATATGAACAAGGTTTTTAACCATTCGTTATTGTTCATTGCTAAACTCATGTGGTATATAGTTCCAAGTTCTTATAACCAAAGGGTTAGTAAAGTTTTCAAATCAGTGCTGCCTTTTCAAAGTAGGCTAAAGATCTGGTGAAGGCCGCAAGAAACTGCTGAGTTCAAGCGGGGCAGGACAGATTCTTGTGAGATCCTTGGAGAAGGCCTGAAGAGTTGGGTAAGCCGAGAAAATTACGATCGGTACTCTGCTTATTTAAATTCTAGCGCATGATAAATACCTACATGGTAAGAGCATTATTTGCTTTCTCGATATACAGTAAGTAAATCAAGGGAAGTATAAGATTTTCTAATCAATCTAAGCGACAATGCGATTAGCGGCTGTCTATAATTTACGGGGAGGAACAATGTTCAGTGACGGCGGGCGGCGGAAAAGACGTTGAGGGTGCGGGAGCTGGCGCGGGTTGCATGCGATACATGTCGTGCAACAGCGCGGCAACCGATACGTCGCCAACAGTCTCTCGGAATAGCAAAAGTTCTATGGAACGCGCACGGACAGCTCGCAGCGATGGTAACAACAACAGGAGGCGTCCGAATCTGAAAAATATATTGAGTGTTAACGTATCCATGTATTTAAAACCACGGACTCTTCGTCCGCGCGTTCTGTTACAGCTCAATTAGTCAATCAAGCAGCCCTTAACATTACCAGAGAAGAAATAAATTTTGATTACATTATACGCTTATAGTTATATATACTTGCTTAATGTATTAACTAAACTAAATATCCCGAAGTGTATACGATAAGCGTATGGGAAGAAGAATATATAAGGAATATTGTATGGAAAGAAATAATTAATCTGCTAAATTTTAAAGTTACCTCGTCGGTTGTCGTGTATATCTGGTGCGGACATAATCAGCCAATATGCACTGGGCTTGATCCTGGAGCATCTCCACTGGTTGCGTCTCGCTTAGCCCAGGAGTATCTAAACAAAATTTTTCATTATATGATTAAGCGATTAAATAATTATTGAGATTTTTCTTAAGAAAGGTGCAAATGAGTTTTTTTTGTAAAGGCTTTTATCAAAATAAAGGATATTTTTTTTATTTATTACAATTGTTTAAATTGTTAATTTTTTAAACGTTTATAAAAGTAAGACAGATACAATAAACTATTTCGAATATATATGTACTCTTCTTCATATATATATTCGCCTATGTAAGAAAGGTCATGCTTTTATCAATTTTATATCTAAGCTATGGTCGTACATTATTTATTATACGTACATTATATAATATAATATAAAAGTGAAATATTTGGGATAAGGAAATAACTTACCTGGAGAAAATAGGACAATAGCTTTCATACAACCACACTCGCTACCATCGGGCGCTATTTGACGAAATCTGCAGAGAATTTCCTAAAAAAAAAAAAAACAAGTTAATAAAAAAATGTTATTTATGATAATTATTTTCTATTAACAAAATCGGATTATTTAAAAAAATTATCCTTTTTTCTATTATAGAGTAATTAAGCCGTAAGTTTTATTTCATAGAACGACAAGCACCTGTAAAGTATTCAGCTCTAAGTCAGCCAAAGGATCAGGCGGAAGGCGTGCTCTTGCAGCCGGTGCTGAAAGTAAAGGTGCTAGATCCCATGGTGCTGACCACTGCGCCAGATGTAGCAGGAACAGCTCTTTCCATGCGGCTCGTAACAGTAGCAATTGGTCACTGGGAGCAAGGGCCTGGAATGGCGCGAGGCAACGCACCCAACGCACTGCCATGAATAGCAAACGCGCGCTTGTTTCCTATTAAATATTTTTTTTACATTAATAAGCATTATTGTTACATTTCAAATTTATTAAATATCTGAGAAAGAAAAAATCTTTGAAAACAAAACTAGAAAAGCAAATACCAAACAGTATGAATATAAACGGAGTCGTAGACTTTTATAAAAATAACAACTTGATAGATATTTAATAAGGAAAGAGTAACAACACATGATATACTTAAATGTAATAAATAACGTCCCGTTTATTTTGTATTAGTAAATGTAATGTGTAACAATAAATAATACTCTTCTTTATATACACGTACACACATATGTAGATATCAATAATAATTTATAGTAATAATCACTTGCAAATATTTAATAGACTCGTACTTGTCATTTCGTCCCACAAACTTAGTTAAAAAAAATACAACATTATATACTACTACATGATATGTCAAGCAGTGAACGTCCATCGGTTGAAATGATGATGATGATGATATGATGTGTTATTTAACACATTTCCTATCACTTAAAAGCATTTTTTTTATTATTGTAAAACAAAATAACTACTAAGATTCAAATTAACATTTATTTTAAAATCACGTCATCGACTATTACTTGATTTAAAGATTTCTGTTCTTTTATAAATATATATTGTTTATTTATACCTTCCATAATAATTAAATGGTTTAGTTAAATCAATAATTTAAAGTTGTATCAGAATTGAGAAGACCAAGCAAGAAAAAGTGGTGAATTAAGCATTGGAGAGAGAACTCTTCAATGCATAACTTTATATCATTTTGTATATAAGCTAACGCATACGGATCTTACATATAAATATTGTTGCATTGCATATAACTCTACGTTGATACATGATTTCAGTAAAAACTATTATTTATGGTTAGTAATCTTCATGGAAGAAGAGTTTTAAGATAACTGTTTAAATCATTACTTAGTATGAGTTCTGCCGGTGTCCTACATCAAAGAGAACTAACTCTCTTCAGTTAATAAAGAAAAGTGATCTTTTTTGTAACCGCTAATTTTAAATAAATTCTTACATTAGTTGCATGTTATACATGAACATAAATAGTAAATAGATTTCAACAGGCATGTAGTATGTATTGTGACAGTTTGGTTGCGAACCAGGGGGCGGGGTAAGTCAAGTGAAGGCGAAAAGTCACCCTCCAAACGCCCAATCGCAACTCCGCACCGCCCTTCCGGCCAAAAAGCCACCTATCAATATACCGTTAGAGTGGTAGGTACTAAAAACTTGCATTTTTCTTAAAAGTTTTAGACAAAATTATAGTTGGCTATATTTAATTTTCTTTCACCACATAACATGAATAAATTTATTTTGGGCATAATGACACAGAATAAAGATATGCTTACATGAGGAATTTTCCTAATTTTACGAAGGTTGCGCCGTTTCAAATCAAAATTTTTTTTTTATTACTTTGGCAAAGATTTATGAATGTTCTGTAAATAAAAAATATGTATTATAATTAATATGGGAATATAACTGACCTAATTAATTTCTATTAATTTGATGTGAACCTTTTCTTGTCAGTGAAGGCCTCAAATTCTGTCAGTGCCAACGTTCAGCGCGTTATTTATTATATATTATATAAAATCAATATGTTACTTGTAAAAGTTCCCATGTCGGTGCGAGCGGTGCTCCAAAAGGACTTGGCGGTGGGCGGAGTAATGTAGGATCTCCTTGTAATTGCAGTTGTTTTGCACTCCACATAAGTTCCTAAACAAATATTTCAATTAATTAATAAATTAACTAACCTTAAGCATATATCTATCAAAATATGTCGATTAATATTGAATAACTTCCAATTTGGTCTAATAAAGAAAAGGAAGAAGCAAACGTCTACTTTATGTTATCTGTAAGCAATGATAATTTGATTTTTTTTATTAATTATTATGATTTATTCAATTCTAACCTGACATTTGTCTGAGGACATGAGCATGTGCAGCAGACCAGGCGGCGGTGGCGCGAGGAAGGGTTCGGTGAGGAGAGGCAGAGGACTCATCGCCCCGGCCCCTGCCCCACTCGAGCCAGCAGAAGACGTCGCGCTGAGCGGAGCTGTTTCGTTTATGCCACTTAAGCTGAACTATTGATAAAAAAAAATTTCGATTGTGAAATTGGCCCTGAGCTCGCAAAAGAAGTGAGAAATTAAATAAAACCCGATATAAATATTATTAAAATATTGCTGTAAATCGAGATTACTAACACATATGTACATTTTTTTCATTATTTAAAAAATAAAAAAATTTAAAACTTTACTTTCGTTTTTAACTCTTCTTCTATAATTTTAATTTACCATTCATTAAAACAAGATAAATAGTAAAAATGTCTTACAGATATGCCATAAAGTAATTAGTCAATACTTTTTATTAAATAATAATAAAATAGCATAGGTAAATTATTTATAAAGTACACTAAAGTAATAAATTTTACTTGGAAGCTGAAGGACTGCGGCAGCGGTGCGTATGGCGACGGTGGTGATAGTTTGAGTGGGTGGGGTTTGTGAGCGTGCGCGAGCTGGGGCGGCGGAAGCGCGCCCAGACCACCGGAGTGTAACTTCGGCTTGCGTGGACCTCGTTCATGCTGCACAGCTGGTGGACACATAACTTTTTCTCTTATATAATAAAGCAACGGGCCGAGCAGGATGTTCATCCAATGATAAAATGTACACCAGCCCGTAAATAGGTGCTAGTTTCGCTAACAATGTGTTACTTGTTTGATGTTATGCTTAGTGAACATATTAGTTATGGCTTTATTATCTTATGTATTATTTGTCATCAGGGGGCAGGATAATCTTGTTACTTTTTTCGTACTATTTTTTTGTCGTACTATTTTAAGACTTAAGTTAATTCTCGCAAAACCAATGCAAGTAGTTTCACTACAGCTCCTTAAGTCGGAACACAGTTGCACACAATTGCGCTATTTGCAGTATTATAGGTACTCCCATTTCCTTTAAGAGAGACCTGCAACTGTTGGTAACATCAATAATTCGCTCTTTGACTATTACATGACTATTATTCTGGGGGAATGATTCGGCAATTTAGTTCATTTGGAGTTTAGTAATTAATATGTAATCTGACTTAATACAAGTTTCTGGTATAATTTTTGTAACACATTTACTGCACTAGGCCACAGTAATTTTTAATATGTAGTACTTTTTTTTTAATTGGTATGATAATAATCATATTTTAAAGTTTTCTTAGTCTTAACATCTTGTTTTTTAACTTTTTTTATGATTAAACATTTTGTTACTCATGTTAAATCAACTATCGTAGATTATGAATTTTGAATTCAATTCTACTTACAGGTATATCTATTTAGATAACTTAAGTATCATTTTATCAGGACAGTTCGGCGAGGGACTATTAGGAGATATTTTTATTAAATTGATTTTATGTAACTTTTGCAATGTTTTACACGTTGGATTACGGAGTCGTGAACCGATTATTCGCTACAGATCCCCGTAAGCCGAGATCGCATTCACCCATAGGCAGCATTATGCTTAGGGCATATTCACACTGTTTCTTTGTTACTACGAATATAATTTATGTATTGCTTGTTTATTAAATTTACCTGAAAGTTAAACACCAATGAAACAGAAAATTATGGAGTTTAACCCATCATTCTACGTAGATTTAATTCTATACAATAATTAAAAGCTGTTGGTATTCTCTGTGATAACTATGTGGTAAACATTGATTATTACTGATAGAATTATATGGTAAAATGATATGGTATAACGTTCAACAGCATTTATATAATTTGCGTTTATATTGGCTTTATAAAGTGTACACAACATTTATTATTTACAATCTGTTCTATCCAGATCGAGTTCCTATCTTAAATTTTTCATTAAAGTGCTTGATTTTTAAATTTATTGTATTAATAACGGTATCTCGTACCTATAGTAATACCTAACTATATTTTCTATTGAAATTAGGATGATTTATTCATGAGGTTTTATTTTTAATAGCCTCGCGAATCATTTATGTTAGAAAATGACGTTTTTTATCGACGATTTGTAATTTATACGAGACTTAGCACCATGTCTCAAGGCGACGAGCGCATGGTGGCGCATTGTATACCGTATTTACCCGCGCTACGTTCTTATGGAAAAGCGTAACACTCAAGTTGAATAAAAAATATTTTAAATCTTATGTAATGATTGTGTCGATTCGGAATTTGGTTACTAATATTCAGAACTTGGTTGGTAATGTTTCATTGAATTCTTTCTGTTTACAAAGAATAGTGTAATTGATAATTTATAGTTTAATATAATGGGCAGTGTGGAGGCAGCGCGATGCTGTAATGACGTCACGCAATCAGCTTACTGCGGCTGAGTCCATGAGAATGCGGCTATTGTGCCCGCACATGTCGGCGCATACGCTGGGTTCCCGCGCCCGGGCTCATTGCCCGGCTTAAAGCGACAACTGAATAGTGACGCTGGACGGTGCACATCGGCTTAAATCTACACTGCGGAGGGTTTCATGGGGCGGAGTACTGTCTTTACAAATACACCCTGCTTCCATCAGCCTCCACTAGATGTTGAGACGAAACAATTTCTTAAAATCTTACATAAATTCAAACAAAATTCAAATTATAACAATTAAAAATATTGTACAATAAATATTTTATATCAATCTTAATCATTAAAATATTTTTTAATTTGTTTGCTTTTGTGTGTTGAAAATAATAATGTGTTTAATGTTGTTTAAGAGGACTTTAATATTTATTACAAATAAAAGCCTTTCGTAAATTATTTATGTACAGGTAAGGAATACAAGGTACAAGACTATCATAATTTTAATTTGAAAAAGGGCTCCTTAATGTTATCCAGTAACAAAAATTTATGTGGCAACTAACTATTATTTGTATTTTCGGTTGTTTATACTGTAGGGTATGAAAAAAGCAAGATTTAGAACGAAATCTGAAAGAAAATATTAGGGAGTAATAATTGAAGAATCCTGCCTGTAAAAATAAATTTCTAATTTTCATGTTTAGAGAAATAATTAGAGTAAAGGAAATATTTTGTCAATTGTGAATAGAATTTTAATGATGGTTTTTTGTTTTTTTTTAATTTTTATAGCAGACTCATAAAGCTTTACATATATCATGATTTGTTAAGATTACAGAAATATGTACTATGAATTTAGAGTAAAAGTTTTATGTAGATGTATGTTGTATGTATTATACTTATTGTATAAAAACATTAAATTTCACCAAAAAGTAAATTAGGTAAAAAAGGTAATGAACATTAATTATTAAAAACTTTTATTAAAAACAATGTTACATGAAAAACTAGAGGAAAATACTATGTTGTATTTTTTTGCAATGTCTAGATGTAACTAAAGTTATAATGTTAACCTTTTGTTTATGGGGTCCTTGTAATCCTAAATAGAACACGTGCTTTTTTCTCGGCTTCAACGTTTCCCTTACGAGTATTCCAGTACCATATGATTTTGGACTCTAAAAATAGTGACCTAAAGTTAACATTGCCCTAACATACGTGTCTAAGGGTCATTAAATTTATAGGGTAGGTTCGTAGGCAACGAGAATGGACAAGATTTCAATTATGTTAAAATGAAATTGTTTTTTGTTTTTATTCCCTAATGTGTGTTGATTTTCTATTAACATCGATAAAAACATTTGATGGTCCTTCCATGATGAGATATAAGGATCTATGACAAAAATTGTAAAAATCAGAACTCAATTGGAAGTATCTGAACAGAAGCAGTATCAAGCGAGATGTCAATAATAAAGCATACGCTCAATTTTAAAATATATCTACTATTCTTGTTTGAATATTCGTACCTTTACGGTTACTGCTCTATAATTTTCAAAGTGTTTCTGAGACCTGAGGTTATATCTTATATTCAAAACTAGATTCTAAAACATCAATTTCTTAAACTGTTTGTAAACTTATACATGCACGTTTAAGTCTTTGTTGCTAAAACCTTCTTTAAAAAGGCGCTCGCTGAATCACATTTGAAGCTTTTAAAAGGGAGATTTAACTTCAAACGTCTATCACCCCGATACCCTCCACGCTACAATAAATTGAACACAAACAAAGAGTAATTTTGAAATATACTTACTTAAGTTAACTTACTTTAGTTTTGTTATGTGGTTAAAAATTAATCGGTTTATGTTTGTGTGACGTATATACCACTTTTAATAGTAAAATTAATACAAATGATTCTAAATTCACCAAACATCTTTATTTAAGCACTAAAACAAAATATAGGTTCATAATATTCTTAATTTTGCGAAAATTTATGTAATATAGATATTTTCAATAGCTAAAACGTGGCAACACTTACACTGAGCTACGGCAATTTTTTTACTATTATAGTACACAACAGCAGCAAAATGTATAATGTAAAATGTATATTTACTTTGTACTTAATATTCATTTGTTTAAAAGATATTGTACTACGAAAAACGTCGACGACGTACGACGTACGACGAAAAACCTATTTATCTAAAAAAATAGCCATGTAACATATCTCTTTCATTATGTAGGCTAATATTTAGTGTGATAAGGTTAGGTTAAAAATTCTACTTTGATCTAACAAGTTATTCTAGATATAGTTATAGTCGACAAAATTGTTATTATTTTCTTGAGCATTAGCTTTCTAAAGAGAGTCTCAGACAAGCAAGGGTGTGCGTGAATCGTTAGTGTTGTAAAGTAACCCACACCACACCATCTTCTTGGGTGGTGGGTGTTGGGTTGGACAGAGTACATACGATCTTGCTGCCCGTGTAAATTGAGCTTTGCGGTCGATATGATAGTGGCGAGCAAAGACATTATCTAAAAACATCGATATTTTTGCAGGTCATATATTGTTATTATTTAATAAATTGTATCTATTTTTACATTTGTGTTATAACAATTCACTTAAACAAAGTTTAAAAAAAAATTAAATAAAAATCAAACATAATACTTCCTATTTACTAAAAAAAAAAGTTTTTTAAATGAAAGTTAAATAAACCATTGTATTTCAGGGTTTATGTATTGAAGCTAAATTAAGAATTGATATTAGTTTGTCTTTATTTTAATCAACACACTTAGGGTTAATTTCAACGGGATTGGTGGATGAATAATATTTTCAGTGGAGAAAAGTAAAAGTTCGTTTTTGGGGACCGGATGAAAGAAGTTTAACTTAGTCAACTGGAGAATGTAAAATTCTATCGATACGTTAACACGCAACCCTTGAAGAGAAGCAAGCAGGCAAGGCGGAGGCAAGCTACGTGGGTTGTGATTAATGACCCAATAATCCCTGCCTCCCGCCGCCTGGCCTATGAAAGCTTCATGAAGCCGAATTGGTGAATGGTCAAAAGGTTTATTGACTACCGAGTAAGTGTAAGACGCTATTGAATACAGCAAAGGCTAAAATACAAACTGTTCCGATTGGAAATCTTAGTTATTATGCCCAAATAATTTGTTGACAATCTTATTATAAACCAAATTAAGCAACCTTAAAACAACAAGCTAACCGAAATATACTCTTGAAATAAGGATGAAAATAGGGGCGTTTTTTAATGACTTGTCTATTAATTATGTTTATTTAACTTTTATAAGGAAAGGTGTATAATCTTTCATCGTTTACATTTATCTTTACTGTCAATCGGTGATACGAATAATTATTATTATTTTTACTCTATTTATTCATACTACCTCAAAGGTTTTCCAAAAATTTACTTTTAATTTGCATGTAAAATATATTACTGGCTTGTTTATTTTGTTACATATTTGATCCATTTTAACTTTAAATCTAGAAGAAGTGTCTGTTGTGAATTTCTTAACATTGTATATCTGTTCGTTTGTTCGTATTAATCTCACAAAACGCCAAACTGATATTGATGTTACTGGCACTGACCAATAGTTCGCGGTACAAAGCAAAATAAAGGTTTACGTAGTTTTGTAAAATATTATTAAGGTTTCGCTTTAAAAATATAACCGTTGAAAATATGAACAGATTATTTTTGAGTTTATCAACATAGCAATGAAATTAAGGATAAAAAAAAATTACTAGATTTTCTCTGGTACCAATAAGTATAATAAATATAAGTAATACGACTCGGTGGGATTCATCTTTACTTATGTATATTTTAAAAATAATTCAATGAAATTTTTAACTAACGCTTCTTTGAAAAATTTTGTGCTTAATAATACCTCTAGGATTGTTTATAAAGGTTGGCGTCGTCTTAATATTGTATTACTGAGACATCGTCGATTAGGCATGACTCGCCGATTAACAAAAATTATATATTTTTTTGATAATTTTATTTTATTTAATGAAATCGTAGTGTATTAAGAGAAAATCTTAAGTATTCTAAATTTTTATGTGCCTTCGTTGTGCAGATATTCTGGAGCTACAGGACGATGAATTGATTATGTGGCCAGAGTTTTTTAAAACCAGTTTGGCTAAATTCCACCTTCATATTGCAAATATCCTGGCAGACAGTATATTCATGTTCCGGCTGACAATGTATGAGTACTGTAAAATATTAGGAAAATACGCTTCACCATGCATGGCCACATTGCCATATGACAACGCGTGAAATTGAGGTAAGTCTGACATATGGTACAGTAGCACTATCAATAGAGAATTCTTATTTACCAAGACAAACGTAAATCGTATTAACGTAGTGTTGCATTTACGCGGAAATATATTTGCCCACAAACGTTATCGTTTCATGGATGCGCATCAAAATCATAGCGTGGAAAATATCCGATGAGAGAGCGACCCCGTGTTCCGACATTCGTTCTGACGTTAATTCCAGCCGCATTTGTTCCATTACATTTCCGACACAAAGTAGATACGCGTTTGCCGAATTGACTAGGTGGATGAGACCCGGCGAACCTGCCTGAAGAAGGACGGGGCGAGGATAACTACATTGGTGTAAAAAGGCCGGAGGATCAAAAGTGAGAAAGATGTATTCAGAAGTGAAATAGTCTGCTGGCTGAGCACATCATCATTAACGAGCCAGAGAGGGCGGAGGGCAGCGAAGAGGCAGAGGGGGCGCGCCAGGTGTCGCCGTCCCACGCTCTGTTACACCTCCGTACGATAACACTCCTTACCGTGAACACCTTTAGAGACCATTTCTCTATAAACATACACATTAAACTCTGGGAATATTTTCGAGTGCACGGACATAAATATGAGAAATATCCAGGTTTTTATTCACCTTCCGCTCGGCGGTGCCCACCCGACCCGGTCATACAGAGGTCCGCAATAGATGTCCGCCAGTTAGTAATACCGGCGTGACAATATTTTCTTTTGTTGTTAAATATAGTATTATGTTACACGTTAATACGAAAATATAAATGTTTTCATAATTACTTTTATCTTTAACAGAAAACCTTAATTAATTGTTTAAGAATTATATTTTTGAAGGAAAGAACAGAATGAGATAATAAAGTTTTGTAATAAAATCTTAGATCTTGGAAAGACTTTAAAAAAAATCATTTTTGTACTATAACCAAGATCATGTGTTCAATTAAATAGATATTATTTGGTGCAGTCGAAGATTTTTGTCATAAAAGAAAAACTACTTGATGTAGTGGTAAAGAAATCCAGCACACATAAATAGAGCATCAATAAGTATAAAAGACAATTTTCTCTATGCGAAAAGTTGTTGCGACCTCAGGGAGCGGTTTTTGAACTTCGGTCTCTTCCAACGCAAAACATGTTTGAATCTTACCGCATTTCTTTATATACTCCTTATTCTTTGTTTCTGTTTTCCAAAGACATTTATTTATTAATATGTGTATTCTAATAATGTTTGTTTCATAATTTAATAACGAGTTCATTATTTTTATGGTTACTCGTAACTGTAGAGTACATTGATAAAAATCTTTTGGGTATCACAGCATTACTCGTTTCTACCAATAAGCGACAGATTGCAAAAAAATTTTAAACATTAAAGTTTATTTTCCAGTTTAAAAGGCACGATATTATAGCTGAATAAACTACCAGGGTTAAGAAATTGTTTTTAATTCACATTTTCGTTATACATATCACTTAACGAAAGCAGTGTGAACAAACTGACAATTTGTAGCAGGAAAGATATAATTTAATTTAATAATACGAAAGGTTGCACGAGAGTAAGCATTTGATACTTATAAATTCACGAATAGTTTAAAAATAAACGATTACTTACTCTAAATCCATAAAATTTATAATACACCTAAAGTGCATGGTCCCTAATTTTTCTAGTAAAGTGGGCCGGTGCAAAAATTAATTAACAATCACGCGATCTAAGAAAAAAAAATTCAAACAGATGCGGCTCTTCAACTGTTATTGTTAAAATTAATTTTATTAGGTATGACATTGCAATAATTTGTTCACGCAAGACATTAAAATGAAATTAGATGGGCGAGATTCGTGATAGGGGAGCGAGGGATGAATCGGTTACTGTCAAAATAGAGGTAATATTTCAGATGTTTTCGAGATCCCGGGTAAAGCGGTGAATAAATCACATAATCCGATCGAAGCGAACGCAAATCAACTATTTATTTGTCCATTCTCGAATACGCTTTTATGTTTACGTAAATAATAGTACAAGTAGAATATATTTAAAATTCTCACTAAAATCGGTTTTCTCTTTACGTTTATTTACTATTTCTTATGTATTATTTATTATTAATGGTTGATCAAGGTTCAGGAAATTTAAAAACTTGTCTACTTCGGTATTTAGAGAATTAATAATTCCAATATGTTTTTATTTATAAAATAAATGTTTTGTTAAAAACATTTTTTTTTGGTCTTTCTTGCATGAAAAGCCGAACCATTAGGAAGTCTCCACCATTTATTTGTCTATACTTTTACCGCCAAACACAGTGTACAAATATATCAAAATGTCGATTAGAAACTTGTTAAAACAATTGTAGTAAAATCATCGTGGCAACGAGACATGACATTTTTATCTCAAAGTAACGAGTACAATGTTTAACATCCTAACTATCGCTATGGAAAGGCCTATGTATGTATCATTTACCACCGGGTCAATGTTTTGCTTGCGTCTTCGCTTCGTCAAATAAAAATAAAAACTTTATTTACAGATTAATCCATAATTACAGTTCTATAAGCATTACTAATTTAACTATTATGGCGCAATTGTAAACGCCCTCAGTGTTCGCGCCCCTTCGGCGCGGCTCAGGAGAGCAATAGGTGTTGAACACGTGTTACTGATCCGTAAACTATCCCAGGAGTTGCGATCTATTTCATTTGATACACATTAATTTGATGGGTGCTGCAATTAGTAATGGGTTATAGTTAAAAGTAATCTAATTATTTATTCGTTTTGATTTAATAATGTATGAATTAAAGTTAAGTAGTTATTTTAAAATGAAGACAGAAAAGGCAAAGAACAATGACTGAGAGATTCGCAAAACAATTGCACGTAGAACAACATAAAGCGTGTTCCGGAGAGAGGTTTCATTACCACTCTTAATACTCTTTTTAGCACAAAAGGACTTCAAAAAGGTAAACGCACGGTACAACTCAAATCTTGCGCGCGAACCGTTAAATTAAAAATAAATATTGCGAAACGTCAGCATGTTAGGGACGGAACGGAAAATATCGGGAAAAAAAAATCGAAAAGCGTCAGAGTAGCCGCTGTCAGTTCACAGGGGTGGTGTGGGGTAAGGTGAATCTTTTTGTGAAGTGGAGAGAATTAATTTAACCCGCTGCGGGGTAACACGACATGGCGGTAATTGAAAAGTTTGCCCCTTGTCGGTGGCGGCGCGCCGTCGGCGATGCGTCTCCGCGGCACTCGGGGCACGGGCGAGACTTTATGATAATTGCGGCCATCTTCATATTATATATAACCACTTAATTATTCACCTCCAAGCAGTTGAATAAATTGAGGACAAAAAATCTAGATCAATCATAATTTTTAACAAAATCCAATCAGGAGCTATAAAATTTTATCTATTTTTAAAAGAGTATACATAATGATCTATTGACAAAAAAATATTAAACAAACCATATACTAAAATTAACATTAAACAAACATAGAAGTTGATAAGTTTATGTTTATTTAAATAACATTTCTGTTTAATTTAAATATATTATGTTGAATGGTCAGTAAATAATTTAAGAAAATTATATAAAAAAAAATACTAAAGGCTCTGTAAATAAAAATTAAAGAATTGTTTAATTGTGTATCAAATCAAAGCAAAGAAACAAAAAAGGGCAAGTTTAAAAGCTTTTTGATATCACCCCGTTAACTTTAACGAGAAAATTGGAAAAAGCACCGAAACTGAAAGTAGGCACTGGCTTGCCCGCCGTTTCATTAATTTTAATTTAATTTTATGAAGTTAAATTGGGGATTACGTCTATTTTATCGGTTCAAGAAGTGATTTTAAAGAGATTGAATCTTTTGTTTGCATTAATTTATTTCATTTACGACTAACAGTAGTAAAGTATATAAAAGAATAGCATACATGTAAACTTAACTTTAACTTTATAAAAAGAATTAACATGTTTTTCAATAAAATTTCTCGAAAAGCTTAGCTTGATACTTCTCTTTACAAATATTGAAAAAAAATGTTTTTATTTAATGTAAATTTTTAGATAAGCATCATAAGTCTTTATTGATACACCGCTGGATATAGACCTTGCCCAATATCTTCCACTGAATGCGATCTTGAGCTTTTCACAACCACCCACTTCCGAACGCTCTTACAATATCGTCGATCCTTCTGGAGGGAGGGCGTCCTACACTTCTGCATTCTGTACGCGGCAGTCGCTCCAAGACTTTCCTCTCCCAAGGGAGGTTATTGACAAGAGACACCTGGGCGGCCCACTGCCTCTTCAGCATGTAGATTTTAAAAGCTATGTTAATGTCTCCGTCGATTTCTTTCGTTCCGGATCTTGTCCCTTAGAGAAATGCCAAGCACAGCTTTAACCATTGCATGCTCTGTCTTTTAGCCTATAGACCAGTCCGATAGTCAGGTGCCATGCCTATGCGCCGTAAATGAGTAGGAGGAGGACACATTGGTTGTAGTCTTGTGTCTTAAGCCATTGCCGTATTTACTAGGTGATGTTGTAACGAAGGTATCCGAAAGCTGCGCAGCTGAGTCGAAAGTCTATCTAATCTATTTCTCTATCCATCTCTATTAATATAATCTATTTTAAATAAACGCATAGAAAGAAATATCAGAAAGGTCATTGTTTCCCGTCAAAAGTGATGTAACTTCGAATTGAAATTATGATTAGTTGATTGTAGATTAATTTATCAAAAAGGTAAAAACTATATACCTTAGTAGCAATTATAATCTATAAAAATTACTTCGAATGCAATGATAATTTATATTTATTTAATAAGTACATAAGGAGCAAATATACATGATTTTATTTGTTAGTTGGAATCATGCACATTGCAATAGTAATTAAATGTAAATATCACCACTATACTACTATTGTACATAGATTTAACCACGGTGTTGGTTGAAATGAGACAAAATATCTGCCTCTAACTTGATTAATTTACTGAGTTAATCCATTATTCTGCGGTTGCGGCCTGTAAGCGACCTAGTCGAAGTGAAAATGCATGAATTATAAATCAGTATCGGCTTACTCCGCTGCCAAATGAAGTCGCTAGTTCATTTTGTTGTTAAATAAAATATTCTGCGATATTTACTATATTTTGTGATATAGATACGCATGTTTTTATTTTTTCGGGTTTTGTAAAAAATTATTTTTCTATCGCCACTCCTCTCTCCTACACATAAATTTTATTTTGTTTTTGGTTTGGGTTGACCGGCAGAAAACGTTATTACTTGTTTTTTGCACCAAAAATATCTGGACGTTATTATGTACTTTTGACTATTTCGCATATCAAACAATGCTAAGCTTATTATAAGACAATAACACCTTACTACCTTATATTTGTGTGACGTTTGCATCCTTAATATTAAGGTCATCATTTTTTAATGTTAAAGTGATACAAAAAAAAATTTTATACAGTAATTGCAGGCATACTAATCATTAATTCGTTTAAATTTAACACATGGTATATAATTTTGATAAAATAATAATATTCTATGTTTAGTGAAAGAATTAGATTAGAGAAAGATTTAGTAGGAAGAAAATGTGCTGTGAAAAGCATTGAATATCAATCAATTTATGTATGAGGAAAGATCCGAAAGATTTAAAAAACATAATTCCTTTAAATTTTACTTAACTTGAAAAATAGGTACTGGTGGTAGGTGTCTATAGCCGGAGACCGTCTAGGTAGGTATTATCGCAGCTGCTGTTTCTGCAAGTCAGTAGTGTGCAAACATTACTGTAATCTAGTCTGAAGGGCGTTTTGAACTAGTGAAATTACTGTAATGACGAGATTTAATACCTAGCGCCATTTATATCATCTTAACCAGCGATACATTGTTATGGTCAAGTGTATCACTTCCATCACGTGGCCGCCTTACTATAAAATATATGGAATATGCGCTATGAAAAGCATCGAAAATTAATATTTTTTTATACGGTAAGAATCGAAAGTTTTAAAAAATATAATTCTTTTAAATGGGATTAACATGGGTTATTTATTTAGTCACACCTGTCGGTGATGAATGGTTATATTTAGGTGTGACTTCTAAGATTTGGTCGTTATTTACTTATGTAGAGTAGGCATGTATTAAATGTAGTTCGGCTCTGCGGCTTCTAAGTTCCGTGAGGGCGTATAATTACGCGAGCGAGTAAACATATAAAGGTAATCCGGGTGGCGGCGGCACAAAGTGATGCTCGTGAATAATTCAGTGCGACAGCACCTGCGGGGAGACCGCAGAGCGCGCACCGCTCGCGAGGGCTACCCTCTGCCGAGCCGCGTAGAGGAGTGGATCTCTATACAACATACTTTATACTATACTTTACATGATATTTTCCATCTTATTTATATTACCATTGGACGTATAGACCAGCAGAAATGCATCGCTACGTTGTCAATATTCCACGCGTTAATTCAAACCGTTTCGCTCCGACGTTCATTATACAAGCTAATGACTGCAAAACCCTGCAAGAGTAATTGTTTACTTTCAGACATGATTCCATAGATTCTGTAGTAGTCTGTACTTTATGTACGTACGTATTTTGAAAATATGTAAAACGTATATAGTTCGGAAATATAAATGTCAATATTGTCTGGATTTTTTGTCAATGATGTCGAAATATTAAACATGAAGT
Organism: Pachliopta kotzebuea; assembly: GCA_018246255.1. NCBI lineage: Eukaryota > Metazoa > Arthropoda > Insecta > Lepidoptera > Papilionidae > Pachliopta > Pachliopta kotzebuea. The sequence goes on along the minus strand of DWLS01001761.1, from coordinate 1,067 downwards.
AAGCAAGAGGAAGCATTAGTAATTAGTATTAAATGATATAATTAATAGGATAAATAGGAACAATAAAATCAGAGAAAAGCTGAATAAAAGATATAAAGCAATAGTTTTACAAAATTAATTAAATATTATTATGAAACCCGAAGCAATTTTTTTTTCACACAGCTTTTATATCACTATACAATTATGGATTAAACTCTGAAAAGCAATATCATTAATACAAAGTAGCATAGGAATCCTCATATTGTTTTTGTTGATAATAATTTTTATCAATCTATATATGCATATTGGTGAAATATTGCAATGTAAGTTATCCTATGGCAACCCTGATGAAGAATACAGTTAAGTATCATAAGGCAGTTTAAAAGGCTTTATCACAAGGCGAGGAATATTGCCTGACTCGGGTCGGATGTGGTTGGTACAGTATAAATATTCATAAGTGAAATAAATTATGTTTAATTGTCTTATATGCAAAATAGGGGAAGATGTCACCTGATATTTGTATTTTAAAAGTGAATTTGTGTGATTTTCTCTACATTCCAATTGTCTTTTATATCTATAAAGTTTTCTAAGAAAGACACCGAAGAAAGTGCTTCTTCGCTAAATCTTTGCTAACAACCACTTATTTAAATGTAGTTTATTAAAAATTAACAATAGTTTATTTAAATTAAAATACTCCCTTTATCTCCCTTGGCCCTGGAGTAAGAAATTCATGGAACTTATAATTCTACCCATATATTTCAAGTGGTTATCACACAAAAATAAGATAAGTTGTTATACAGTATAAATTGCTTTAAGTGAAAAAAGTAACGGTTCAACTGATTTCTTTTAAAAAAAAGATTCTACAGATTATTACTTGATTATTATTTAAACATGATACGAATAAACCCGCTTTCGTTATTGTTTGCAAGATTTATAATAATCGACCAAAGCGTTACAACTATTGTAATGAGACTGTCATTAAAATAATTATTAAAGTATTTTTGTATTTAATAGCCCAGGTTAGATTCTCATAATATATGTTAGAGATTAGATGATAGTTTTCCGGTTTTCATACATACATATGAGAG
>DWLS01001760.1:0-20368 GCA_018246255.1 Pachliopta kotzebuea | reverse complement strand
AATTAAATTACTAACAAACTGAAACTGTTAATTTTACTTGGTATGAAAATAAAACAGTTCTTCTTGCCAACAAGTTAAGTTGTAAATACGAACGATATTTGTGTAGTAATAATAATATAAAATGCGAGACCGTTATGGATTGTGGCATTTTCAAGGCATTGAACAGCGGAAGGGAGGGACACGGAACGAGCTTACATAGCTTTCTTAGAGCTTTTACGTAGTACCGGCGATTAATGTAGCTATTAATGCTCCGCCGTTATTTGACTTCATGTTGGATTAAATCTAATAGTTTTTTAACCCAAAAAATTGCTTTACAGAAAATACGTTCTGAGAAAAAAAAATTTATTCCAACTTAACATTGAAATGACTTGAACTATTAACTTAACTGCCAATAAAAAAAATTAAATAGTAGGTAATAATGATGTAGAGTCATCACTCTAATAATAGTTCAAGGAGAGACAATAGCTGGATGTAGTTTTCCCTCATTACAATAGAACCTACGAATATGATAAAGTGAAGCTTTAATGTTTACTGTTATTTTTCCGCAGCCGCTTCAATTAGTAAGGTTGTATTGGGTAAATATTCTACATAACCCTTACTTCTTTCCTCTCCCTCCCAGAAAGTTATATACCGTATCTAAGATTTTTACTAGCACTAAACAAACTAAAGCAGATTATCGATGATTAGTATAAGCTAAACTAAATACTAGAGACTTAAGCTAAGTCATTTATTTATTATTTAATAATTTTATTATGATATACATCTAATAATTTTTAGAGGAGTAAAAGAAGACTCCTATTATTAACTTTATAATAATTATTCATATAACTTACCTTAATCACATGCCATAGTTAATATGTTTATTACATATTTATACGTTAAAAACTATATATTTTCAATAACAATATAATTATTTTAAAAGATTACAAAATAAATATTATTAATTTATATATATTTATTCACCGCAATTGAATAATAAATTAATTAAAGGCTTTTTAAAACAGCATTCGCACTCATTGAACCGACTCATGAATATTTACCAACGCACTGTAAAACGATTATCGGAATGTACAATTGTTGTTCTTTTATTAATGTTGCCATATATTCTTTTAAACATTATAATAAATATGATAAAATGAATATAGATTTTACATCAAAATAAGATTGCAATACTGAAATAAGTTTTACAGACAACAGTGGTAAGTTTTTGCCGACGACCATTTAAGTAGGTATCTCTGCAGCTCCTATTGCAGCTGACAAAGAGTCCTTTGCAAATATTACTGTATTGCGGTTTGAAGAAAGATATAAGCTATTGTAATTACTGGAGTGATGAGTCTTAACATCCTAAGTTTCAAAGTGAGGAGCGCAATATGGTGCAGTGTATATCATCTTAACTAGCGCTATATTGTTATGAGAGGGGGTATCACTAAGCATCTGATAAAGGTTTTGTCTGTCTCGTAGCGACCATAAAAAAATACTGACCTGTAATCTGACCTATGTCTAGCAGAGGGCGTGTATGAGCTCATGATGATGATGTTTCCTGTATTTGGCTCCCAGATGACCTTTCCTCTTGTAACTGATAGATTAGAACGATTACGTCACTTTACATATGAAACCTATTTATACTTACACAGTATTACAATTAATCCTGTTCTATAAACATTTTGTTTATACATACACAAGAATCTATAATTATGCTGATCTTGATTTTATTATTATCCCATTGTTATTTTTCATCAGCCGATAGTCGTCCACTGTTAAACATAGGCCTGCCCTAATAGTCGGGGTATTTGGGCCGTCTCCCATCACGCTGGCTCAATGACAGTTGGTAAGGAGCTAAAGCCTAGTTTGTTGATTAGCAGGCTGCACCACGAGCAGGTTAGGTTGACTTGGGTCTCGTGAATTGTTGTGTGGGACCCCTTACACACCTCATTCGTAAAAATAATTAATGAAAACTAATACAATAAATAAAAAAAACTAGTGTAATAACAAAGAAAAGATAAAGAAGAAAACGAGAATTTGTATTAATTATTGCAGTAATAATGTATGAAAGAAAGTGCCAAATGAGATCCGTGAACCGTGTTCTACCAGTTTTTTTTTCGTTATTTCTTCCCTCATAAGTATTAACCATTAATAAAAATGATGATATTTCCTCAAATTACTCAGGGTGATAAAAATTGTTTCCGTCATTGCGGCACCTTCATTCATTACTCCGCGTACGAGCTGTGTGAAGGCAATTTCTCTGCCACAATCTCAACGTGAATTATTCCACGTCGGATACAAAATTTGATACTCCTCGCATTCATCTGAAGAAATTTAAATAGCAAACATTCCCAACAGCAATAAATACATGAATATTACAACAATTTTTTTATAACATTTTGTTAAATAAATATGGAAACACGACGTAACATCTTGTCTCGAAACGACGAGTGCGAATTGGAGGCGTGTATATACCATACCATCTTAACCAGTCACGGGAAAGCGTATTACTTGTGATCAGGTGAATGATTTTTTCTCAATTCAAATATATAATAGTAAACAATGAAAGGAATGACGAAGAAATAATGCTAAATTGTCCTTACTAGCTTCACAAAATTGCCTTCAGGGATTGTTTCTAAAAACAAGACCTTTCTAGATATAACTATACGATTTTTATATTAACATTCTCTTGTCAGACACGCAAATTGATTCGGTCTATACATTACGAGAATATATCCTTTAGTTTCATATAGCTATTGTATGTTATGAAGAATTTAAAATGCAAATAACATGACAGTTTTGATAATGTTTTTAAGAAAGAAAATATTTTTATAGTTATTACCATTTATTCATTACTGTGTTCCAGTTTGAAGTATCGTAGGTGCCTGTTGACGGAGACCGTCAAAATAGGCTGACATTATTACGTTCTGTTTTAAAGAGCGTTGTAAGTAATGAAATTACTGGGGTAACGAAACTATACCAATGAGTTTTTCAATTAATGTACAGTTAGTATAACAACTAATATCACGTGCTTTAAGTTATGTATCAAATCGCGTGGCTGTAAACATTAAAGAAAATGCTTTGCTCGTCTTGTTGACTAGTATAACATATATATATATATATTTACAATTTCTTGAATATTTAGGATACTCTGATATATGTATTATCTCATGTAGTACTACATTGTTACGGGCAGGCCAATCACATCAGATGAACATATCGCTCGAGTCGTCGCTTCGTAAAATATAAATAAAACTTGTAACGAAAACAGGTTAAATTTGGTAACCATCATAATAAAGTTTTAACATACATTTATTTAATATGTTATTACATAAAGAATACTAAATAAACAGATGTCCCAATGTTCCCACTGTTGGAAAAAACAGACAACATTTGTAACCTAAAGAATTGATACATCTTCTCTACTGGGGATCCTACACAAAAATTATTTTTGACACACATAATAGTAGGTTAAAAAGTTCTAAAGGAAATTAGAACAACGTGATGCTATAAAGGCATTTAAAGAAAAAGAGTTATATTTTAGTAGAAATTAGATATCTATATTTAAACAACTGATAGCAGTTGGTATTAAATATATACGTATAATAAATAGATTAATGTAGAAACAAAGCATTTACAGCACAGACCGGTGGAAGTACGAAGAAACACCGATAAATTCTTAACTTAGTTCAACGCCAGCAAATCTAAATCACTAGAACATTCCGCAACTTTTGTTGGCAAGCTGTGGACTATTCTTTAAGTTATAGTTTCAACATTTTACATATTTTTTTAAATTATATGTCTTGAGATGAAGTTTTCGTTTTGAAAAACATCTTGATTCTTTAGTCTCTATTAACTGATTGCATCAACGTAGGAGCGCTATTTTAAACACTCCATAACGCTTGTAACTTTAAATAATGTAGAGCTGCATTAATATTCTTTGAGTTGAAAATGAATTATAAAATCTATAGCTTTTCCGTTTAAGTAGATACGAAAGGTCAAATTCAGAACTTTGGTTCGGAGAAAAAATAAATATTTCGCAGTGAATCGAACTGATAACCTTTATGTCCAAAGCATATAAATTAGCCCCTAGGCTATTCCGGCACATTCTAATCTTATCACATAATAGAGAAACGAGTAATAATACTGCGCATGCGTTATTTCACTTTTGTTAATTTTTTCTACCATACATTTTACCGCAGCCCAAAATACAAGCGCGACGTAGTTTAATTTTTTATGAGGTTTTACTTAAATAAACTATTTTTTGTACATCATTTAACAAAACTTTAAATAAACTGTTACTTAATATTTTAATTTCGCTTGCCAACCTTTGTTATAGTTTTTAAGTAAAATACAAATAAAACTTACATAGAATAAATTGGTTAACGTATATATAACCAATTAATAAAAAATATTATAATACGAGTTGTAATGACTAGATTAATATCCGTTGTCTAAATCATCTGTTGACTAGATTAATATATGTTTCTTTAAATAAAACAATTAAATTAATGACTAGTTATAAATGAGTTACCTTAATATGAATTGAAACGATTCGATACAAAAGAAGTTTTACGAAAGCAACTCTGTTATGTTTCAGTCTTATTAGTAACGAATTATTATGATTTTTAAACTGGTGATAAAATATTAAAATACATTTACAAATCATATCAAACGAATTAATATATTTCTTATTGTTTCTTTTATAGCAAGGACAACAGTTTCATTACAATCATTTGTAATATTCAATACCATCAAATAAATAGTAGTCACCCTGCAGTTACTTAAGAATATTTAATAATAACTTTCCATGATAAGCAAAACGGAAACCATTAAGGTTTAACTTTATCAAAACAAATGGGTAAAGAGATTATTAAATTGTTGGTAAAATAATCCATGGTTCCGCAAGTTTGCTATAGTATGAGTTTTTAAAATATTAATAATTTTAGGACAATCGAAATTTTAAATAATTTATCACATGATTCCAATATTTATAGTTAATAAGATCCTGTGTACATTTTAGTTACATTATGTAAGTTATATTATAAATAGATAGCAAAACGGATATTAAACATAGTTAACATAATTTATAGACTAAAAAAAGTACTTTGATAATTTTTACTACTAAATGGTACGCTAGAGATTTTTTTTTTTTATTTAACCCTACAATAAAAGAATAATTATAATGATGCGTGTAAAAAAGAGGTAATAGTAAGTCGAGTAATTGATAATATATACGAAGAAGATCCCTGGATATATTATCAATTGCTCGACTCTCTTTTATATTGAAGATTCTTATGTTTTAAATGTTTACTGAAAGATTACTAATATAAAGTCAGGTTAGACTATTTACTCTTTCTCGCACTGAATATATCTTTTGTGTTCTACTAAAGATATTTATACTAATTACTGGAGGTCTCTATTACCGGAGACCGTTTAGGTACCACCGAAGTAACTATTGCAGCTGATAAACTGTACTGTGCGAACAATACTGTGTTCCAGTTTGAAATTCTGTAAGCTAGTGAAATTACTGAAGTAACGAGACTTAACAGCTAATGTCACAAGATGACGAACGCAATGTAGTTCTGTATATACCATCTTAAACAGCGCTATTATGGACAAGCACATCACTTACTTAGTTCACATCTCGCTCTTCTCGCCTTATAGAAAAAAAATAATAATATGGTATTACCGCTACTGCATTTATATCTAGTATGGTGAACGTACCGCTTAGTTGAAAATTGCACACGATTCGTTGGTTTATATAACAAAAATGATATTTCTTCTCAATAAGAAATCATTATTCAAACATTCGTACTCGTTTTTCATCCACAACAGTTGCTTACACGAGTGTGAATATGTCGAAAGCATTCGGAATCGCAGCGGCTTTGTGACAGGAGATAAATGTCTTGTAAAATTAGATTTGCTCTCTTTGGAAAACGTATGAATTATTATTTTAAACTATACAATGAAAGTATTTACAAAAGTACATGATTTTATCCTTACTCTATTTCCTCTTCAAGTGTGAGTACGGAATCAGTTTAGGATACAGTTTACATATACAAGTATCTATTGGATTATCCCTTCTCTTCCCACTTATATCTCTATCCATTTCTTCGTCTCTTCCTTCATCCTTTTTTCTTCAGCTGTCTCATCTTCCTTATATATTTATTTCAGCTTGCGGAGTTGGGATGCGCAAGTTCTGGGACCTGTAACCTTCGCAGCAATAATAGTGGTCAAGGGCACACATCACACGAATTAAAAAAATCTTCAAGTGATCATTCCAAGTTATAAAAAAATTGTGTTTATGTAACCTAAAAATCGTGAATTCCCTCGATTATTTCGTTTCATTGCAACTCTTTGTTTTTATCAGTTGAAGCGAAGGCGAGGAGTACTTCAATAAATATTATTAGTATGACAGTAAGGAGGCCAGCGAAATTCCTGGAACATTCTCCAAGTGGAGCTGGTCGCCACTGATAAGTAGTTTAACAACTTCAATCAATAACATTTAAAGGAAGAGATTGCGCACATTTGCTTTGTCGATGAGAAAACTTATAAATTGCAAATGGTAAATTAGGTCACTATACCATTACTGATGATAATTACCAGTAGCTCTTATTCCTGCCGTCAAAAAGTACTATGCAAATATTATTATGTTCCGGTTTGAAGAGCGTTAGCTAGACAAATTATTGGAGTAACGAGTGCTAACTTTATACTATTATTACGAATATATGTAACACTAACTATTAAGTGAAGTCCCAATCGTTTGGCAGCTTTTTTAAAAATTAATAAATGAACGTTTTTAGTTTCTTTCCATAAAAACTATAAATAAACTAAGAAAAAATTTCAGCGTACAAATGTATTACAATTAAGGAAATTACTGGGGTCATGAGATGTATTGTCTTGATTCAGAAGACAACGTGCACAATGTAGGTGTAGTGTACATCATCTTAAATCATCTCACACTGTTATGCGGTAAATATTCCCCCTGGTAGTCTCTCTCCACCCTCTCTTCCTCCCTTCGTCCCCCCGCCTCCTTAAAAGAGGAATTTTTGTTTATTGGAAACGTTTGTGTTTAGATCAATATATATTATTACCTACGTGAATGTAGTTAGATCTTTACAAACCCGAATTGAGCGTAAGTGACACGCTTGCCCATAACGTAGCGCTGGCTGAGATAGTATATACAGTACCAGATAGGCGCTCACTATTACGTATAAAGAGATAATTCTAGTTACCCCAGTAATCTCACTCAGTCTTCAAAACCGGGATCGTCTACGGAACTCACTGGCCCCTCCCTGCACTGTTGCTAAGCACATCTCCGGGAGAGCTATTGCCATCCCCAGAATAGACAGTATGCTACGACAAGATACGAGACCACTTTGTACTTGTTGTCCGACCCAGGCTCACTTAATGGACTGTGAGGACCCCCACCCAAAAAACCCGTGAACCGGCAAAACTCTTTCAGGCGCCTCCAACAGGCAGGGAATACCTTAATCCTATTCTTGATAACCCGAGACTAGAGTACTAGCAGGATGTGGCGTCCGTGGCCACCACCCCGACGTCTTCGTCTCCGAGTGGCTCTCTCTCGATTTTGTTCCGCTCCTTCTGGACCATTGGTTGACCATTTGTGGACCATGACGGTTTCACAAAAGGAGAGTGGTGCCATCCACCTCGGTAACAAAGACCTACTACCAATTTTTTAAGTAATCTTAAGAAAATACATGTTATACACAATATACGACCTTTTGTCTTCTTATCCAACTTTATATAAAACTGAAAAATAACTTCAGCAGGACTACTTTTCCTCTATTCTTTTGAAAGTATACAATAATTTAGAAATTTTGTTGTCCTTCGTGGAGAACCGCTATTATGCTATGAAATTTACTGACGTTGTAACTTACAATGATAGCGGAGGCTTCCGTAAGTTACTTTAACTTAAACAAATAATTGTTTTTTTTTTTGTCGAGGCGACGAGACGAGCAAAGAGTTCAACTGATGGTAATACGCTTGCCTGTAACACCGCGGCATTTGTTATAGAGGTATGCAGAAGTCCACATCACGCTCACAGCCTTCAGATGTTATTAAGTCTCGTTACCCTGGTAATTTCATAAGCATACTTACCCATAAAAACCGGAAAACATTAATGTTTCACGGCAGAAATATAAGCTGCAGTGGTAACCTATGCGGTCTCCGGAAAAAGAGATTTACCACCAGTAAACTTACTGTCAAATAGCATAATTTGACCAAACTGTCGATAAATTAATTGATCAAAATTACGAATATGGTACGTTAGAAATAATAATTGGACTTCAAAAAAATCATTCTAACTTTTTGTTTAACTATGGATAATATGTCTAATATTTACAGAACACCTCATACAAAAGCTTTCTCTATTTTTAAAAGTGATAGCCGCAATTTTCTGTGATAACAGTTGTAAAATATAACACGGCAAAGCTTCCATCCCTTTTCATAGTTTGCACTTATTTGCTATAATAAATAACGAGAGGTTAATGTTAGTCACCGGAAACTCACGATAAATTAATTATCGACTATCAACCATTTATAATAGAGCTATAATAAATCCTGAAAAAAGGCTACATCTTATTCTAACTTAAAATAACAAATGTTGATTATAATGCTTGTTGGAACCAGTAGAGGAAACTAAGAACTACACACATTTATTATTCTTGATAAGTAACAGAACAGTTCCAACTTAAAGAGAACTTGATCAATTACAATCTCACCTGCTTGTTAGTTGAGGTACCATCTGAACACTGAAGTTTATCTAGAGCTTTCGTCTCAATTACTTGCAATTGGTATGGAACAAGTTTCACAAACACTTTCAGCCAGCTAAAGGCTAAACAGGAAGCTAACTTGCATACTTCCAACTTCGACTTAGTATTTCAGATTAATACTAAAATCTGAAGGAGGTTAGTTTTGTGACAAGATGATTGGTATTATGTTCAAAGAGAGGAGCGATGCGTTCACCTGATACTAAGCAATGCACTTGCTCATAACAACGCGGCGCTGGTTAAGATGGTATACACAGCACCACATTGCGCTCGTCGCCTTAAAACACGTGATATTAAGTCTCGTTACTCCAGTAATTTTACAATCTTACAACGCATTTCAAACCGAAACACAGCAATGTTTGCACATTACTATTTGTCAGCCGCAATAGGAGCTGCCGTGGTACTCGGACAGTCTCCGTTTAGATAGCCTTACCATCAGTAAATAACAAGTGTATTGTTTATTAATAAATTTTACTACATATTAATTGCTTTACTAACCAAACATAAGTAAAAGATTCTCTATTCAACGTACTTCTTTTCTTTTTTTATTTATTTTATCTAAAAACTACAAAGTTTATTGATATTAACCTTTTAACAGTAAGCATTATGTTCTGAATGATGTTGTAGCTAATTCAAATATTCACAACCTCATCAATATTCTTCTCATTATCTTTTTATATCTCTGTATGTAAGGAGTTGTGTACTAACACACAGAGGTTGTTTCCGAAATCTCAAATGCACAATGCAAGTTCAGACTATATAAGTTAGCATCTCACTTAGCCCGTAGCTGATGGAAAGTGTTAACGTAACTAGCCTGCTGCTTCAATAACTTGCAAGTAATGTAACTTGAACGCAATCGTGTAAACTTTGAACTACTAGTTAGCGTGTAAAGGTAAACTTAGCTGTATAACAGGCGGAGAATACTTGATAAAGTTACTATCTGTTGTTACTTGTAACTGTGCTGGAAATATTGAAAAACTTTACCGGTTATCATAAAAGCAACTGAAATTGATTTTAAACTGTTTGAAAATCCCTCCCGACGAAAGCAAATAAAGGTACAATTTTAGAGATATTCATTTCTTTTATGTTATAGTTAGCCATAATATACTTAAAATTAGTACTTAAATTTACAATAATAAATAAATTAATATGTGTATTATATACTTCCACTTAATAAATATACAATCTTGTTTTAATAAAAGACCACTTAAATCCCGACAATTTGCAGAAGAAACCATTGAAAATAATTTGGATCCTAATTCGTAAGTTGTAAATAAGAATTTAAGTAAGTCATTTAAGTTAGTAATTTATATGGAATTGCTCAGAGATCTATGTTGGGATTACTTAGTTACAAATTAAACTATTTCTCTATTCGGTAGGTGTTAAATGACATGATCTTTTACATTCCTTTCTCATTTAACTTATGGTTTATTACATAAGATTACTCACGAACAGCCTAAACTATTTTTCGAAAACGAGGAATCATTTGTTACACGCTATATTCGGTCCACTCTGAAAACTTAAAATATCTAAAAACACTGCAATACATGACTCTGCTGCTCTCGTGAATTTTTAAAAGGTTCGTTTTGTACGGATGCCAAATGAACGCTTCTTACTGCCGGTTCAAATTGAACAATACTTTACTGAATAAACAGTCTAAAGAATGCCTATGCTATGTCTAGACGGCAAGAATTACAGACTGGGAAATGTAACCACATATTTTATTAAATAATTTAATGCTTGAGTACGACTCGTGCTTGGAAATTCATACAGTAGTATTTTATTTCATTGCACGTTCATATAATGCTAAGTTTAAGCCTGTTTATAACAACATGCCACCGCTTAACATTGTATACACAGCACCACATTACGCTCATCAATTTGACATATAAAACATATTCTTGTTACCGCAATAATTTCATTAGCTTACAACCCCTTGCAATCAGAATCATAGTACTATTTTCCGGCTGCAATAGGAGTTACAGTACTACCGACCACCTGTAAAACCTAAACTTGTAACAGTTTACTATAAGATCTAGTTGAACATATATACTGATATCGGCTACTTAATATGCTGATGATTATGATGAATCCCGCCGGAAATTACTACCATTTATTTTAAACCTCTGTATTGCTACATTTAAACTTTAAATAATGACTTTTTTAATATCAAATGTTTTGAGCTATATCCATTTTAATTGTATTAAAAAGATTATATAAGAAAAAATATAACTTATTAAATGTTTTATCATTTAATATTTTCCTTTTATTCTCTCTCCTCTATGACTTTTATCATAGTGGTTTATATAACAATATAAAACATGATTATATGATTATACTTAATATAACTTTAAAAACGTTTTACTTCGTTTCTCTTATAATTAACTTTTTACCGGATAATAAATTCAGTGGATAATTTTGTTAAAGCAAAATTTATCCAGCCACTTCCTGGACAAGTTGAAATGTAGGAGCTGGATAATCTCTTTCCCCTGCCATCCGTTCGTTTCGGTTACACTGCACATCATGGAATCGTATTACGCTCACGACTCTCCAATGCGAATAGAATTCTAAATAGCTTCTAGAAGCATGTATCGAACTAAATGCATCAATTTCCATTCAAAGTCATTCCAGAGAAGATAAATTTATACACAAGATATCTGATAATTTAAATTCATGGCTTAATGGACAACTTCATAGGAGACCAAAAAATCAATAAGAAGAGTTTCTTCTGCGGTCATATACGACGAGTTTCAAATCAATCTCATGTAATTTTCTCTCATAAAATACTTTTAGTAGCTTAAATAAATAGTACATGTTGTCAGTAACATTGCTGTAATATATTTAAATCTCTGAAACTGTTTCAGTAGTAATATTTATGCGGGATGACTGGCAAAGGGAAGGAAAAATTCAATTTAGCGCGACATAGAAGCAGTAATCAAATAGTGCTAGGAATAAAAGTACTTTGAAATTTGATTTCAAAATGGAAGCGCAGTTTTTCCGTTTTATACTCACTGGAGGAGGTCTTAATGCGATTGTTGTTTCAAGTTTAATACTATTACGTATATATTACAGAGATAACTAGTTAATTGAACTTTTTTTAAACGACGAGGCTACAAGACGAGCAAGCGGTTCACTCCGTCGTTTTAAATAAATGATACGTTTTCCAATAACAATGTTGCTCTGCTTGAGATGGTACACACAGTACCACACTATGCTTGGCATCTCAAGGCATAACTTATAAGTAACATTCGCTAAAGACCTGGTGTCTTTTGCGAATGTGAGGGATATTAACAGTTACGTAAATATAATTTTTGTGTTAGTTATAAATATGTGAACAGTGTAAAGAGTACGATGGTATTAGTATGCCCGCTAGTCCAAATAATCCCATAATAAAATAAAATAAAAAAAAACTTTTAAGTATCATTCCTCTAGTAATTCCACTAGCATACAACAACCTTCAAACCGGAACACAGTGAAGTCGTGATAGCCTAGTGGTTTGAATACCGGCCTTCTACTCCGTAGGTATCGGATTCGAATCCGGCCTGCTTCAATCAACTTTTTTATTTATGTGCAGTTAATATAACACCAACTCAAATCAACATATCACGTGCTTTAAGCCATGTACAAAATCGCGTGGCTTTCCTTTAAAAAAAACGGAACACAGTAATTATTGCACATTACTATTTGGCCTGAAAAATAAGAGCTGCTCTGATACCTACCTAGACGTTCTCCGATAATAGAAAGCTACCACTAGTGCTAGAACTGGTATCAGTATTAGTATTAATCTGTATAACTACTACAAAACCGCAGGTGGTGAATCATTCTCACTCAATATGCTCTAACTTTATTTCTTAACAATCACTCATTTATTTTATAACTGCAGCCTAACCTACTATAAGAGGATGGTAGTTCACAAAAGTGAATTTGTGTGGCTAACCAGACTCTATATTCAACCAAATTCAAAACCATTGGACTTGCGTGTTATAAGACACTTCCAATTTTCATGCAACTATTATAGTTAACCACAGACTATCGGCGTGAATTAATCTAGCTACAATACACATTGTAGTTAGTACTATTACTGTATAATACATTGTTAATTTAACGTAATAATAGAACTAGATAGTGGAGTGAGCTTATTTAATTATATAAATATATATAGTTATAAACTATGAGATCGAAATATAAACTATTATATTATAAATACGAAACTTATTAAAAATATTAATAACCTCTTTAGTATTCAACAGTTCTAATAACAATGACGAAGAGTATTTAAAAATATTATGGTTTTGTTTTGACTTTCAGCATTTTTCAGTCTTTAAAGTAAATACTTATATCTTTATCTTTTTCCTAGCCACTATGCCATGTGGTAATGGGGTTAGCTTTCCTCATATTTTTCCTCTACTTCGCTCTATCCTCGACGTCATCAGTCACTTGGCATGCTCGCATATCTTTTGATACTACTTTTCTCCACCTTATCTTGGATCTGCCTATGAGTCTTCGACCGTCGAGAGAAAGCTAAAGTGCCAAGTTGCCAACGTAGTCAAACGGCCTTTTCTTTAAGTGGTTATACAACAGCATACTCTCCTGTATCTTGTCGGCAAAATTGTTGTGAAAAGTCGTGTATAAAAACATATATAACGATATTGTTATTTTTTTGCGTATGCTATGTATGTAAACAATTAAAAATTATCTCTGTTATTAATAGAATACCTTATGATAAGAGCTTGCAATACACTAACATCAACGTAATGATTTAGTAATCAAAATTAATCAGTTACCAAGTTATTATTGAAACAGATTTGTTAATCACAGTTAACATTGTAAATTCTCTATCACTCATCAGACTAATTGACTTGTACAAGATTGTTCAAATTGACGGCGCAGTGAAATTGATTATTGGAATATTGTTCGTATCGTACTTAACAATAAAATTTCATATTGTATAAGTAACGAATAAGTTTTATAATGATTACAAACGAAAGTTCTTTACTGGCTTCACATCGAACAACTGAGAGGAAGGTTGTTCAATAATAAAAACTAGGGGCAAATGTCGCGTATAAATGTGCAGAGAGGACAAACTTTTATTTCATAGAATCATTATTTATATCCAACTGGTGCTTTACAGAAATATTATAGACCAATGGTTCTTTAACTGAGTGGTTATCCAATACATTCATTATGTTATTATTTCCAAATATTCAATTTAACAATAAACACTTCACCATAAATATTTCTTATAATATACTAATAATAATAGTTTGCAGTTAGTAAAACACCAATATCACGTGCTTTAAGCCATGTATCAAACCGAGTGGCAATAAACTTAAAACAATAATAATAACATCTAGATGATGTCACACAATGCTAAATCCTTATTTGTCAAAATCTGCCTTTTTTTCATTTCAGAGCACACTGCCCTCAACCTTAATTTCTTTGAAGTAAAGACATCTACCTTAAGATCTTACTGTAGGCATTTAAATATAGAAAATTTTCTAGTTGCTTTCCTTTCTTATATCAAGAATTGTTCCATTCCAATGACACAATTTTTTTTGTTTCATCAACAATTTGGGTTGTTTCCGTATGAAGTTATTAAATTACGTATTAGGGTAATACGCGAATTGTTTCCTCAATTCGTCAGTAAATATGTAAGTAGGCCTAAAGTCTTTTTTCATCATATTTGTAAAATGATGAATAACTTTTACCATTACCGAAAGAGATGACGATTAGCAATAGCAAATTAAATAAAACAGTGAACAATTAAAAATAAGGGTTAATCAACTAATAAACTGTTACTAAAACTACTTTTTCAACATTAACAGAGGACGTGATTCATCACGGAGAATATAATTGACCGCACATTATTCAGTTAACTGTTGCGGAAAGCAAACACGCCGTAATTTGTGTGAGATGCGTCAACTGTGTTAAGATTAAAGTCCATGCGTGTGCATAAATCAATCACATCATGTATGTCTGTATAGTCTATAACCTAACTACTTATAATTGTACTTCAGTATAACTACATTTTGCTATAATACAATTAAAATTTATAGAGTGTATAGAAGTAATTAATAAGAGGTGTAGTCGGTCTCGCACAACACCTCACGGGACCCAAGCCAACCTCACCACGACTCACACAAACGATCCTCTGACTTCCCTCCAGCCCGCATTGAGCCAGCGAGGCAAGAGGTGGCCCAAATCCCTTCACTATTTGGGGGACGCCTACGTCCGGTAATTTATATCGATCGTTTGATGGTAAAATAATTAATTTCGTAAGTCACTTCCTATGGTCCTTACAGACATCGTTTATATTAGTCATCAATATCATACACAACAACTATAAATACTCCTATTATTTAAACCATCTACATATATATAAATATGCACACATAAATGCATATATTTATACATATGTATACATTGAGTTATTATTAACTAAAGACTTAACACTTAACCTAATTTTTTTTTGTTTAAAAGAAATAACATTTAAAAACAATGTCTTCTTGTTTATCGTCCAAGTCTTTTTTACATTGCGAACAATAAGATATATTCGTATATTTTTTCATTAACCCTGTAGTTAACATACACAAAAATAAAAAATCGTTTTCTCATATTTATAGAGATGATAATAAGAAAACACGCGACAACAGAGAAAATTATTTCACAAAAGGAAAACGTAATAGGTTGAGGAAATTTGAACAAAATGACGGATTATGATGCGTTCCTGAAACGAGGAAAACCACGCCTCGGCAATTTGTAACCATACAATAAATGATGACAGCGTTAAAACACATTTAAGAACCTTAAAAGCCTTTTGAATTTTTGCTCTTTTCACTGTGGGGTTTTTATAAAGAATTTAAATCGATTTGCTGGAAATAACACTTGTTGATAGTATTTTTTATCGACAATGGACTATTAAGGATGATATACTACGACACATTATGCTCGTTACCTTAAAACAAATTATATAAATTCACAGTGATTAACAATTTAACTACTTCACGTGATATTAAGTATTACGTAACAGTATATTCGGGGTTTAAGGGGTCCCACACCTTAACCCATGGGTCCCAAGTCAACCTGTCCTGCTGATGGTGCCCTCTGCTAATGAATAGTCGAGTCTGACTCCCCACCAACCTGCTTTGGGCCAACATGGCGAGAGATAACCCAAATCCTCTCATCATTGGGGTTGGCCTAACAGAAGACATCTATTGACTGATAATGATGGCGAATTGTATTCTTATTCAGATACAAAATAATATTACAAAACTTAACAAAAGCACAGTTATTTATAACGTCTTGGAAAATTTTCAACTTTGGAGAGCATACTTAAAGAAAAAGGAATATTGTATAACGTTCACTGGAATACAAGTGTAAGAGGTTTTGTTAGCAGGAAAACTTGCGTCTGCACATTGTTAGTGCTTTCTTGCCAAATTGCAAAACCTGACTTCCGATGGGCTATTTTTGAGAACGCCTGACTATATCATCATCTTCCGAACATTAAGACATCAATGAGTGTTTCCAGTAAATGTGAAGATGGTACCCGAATATGCCAATACTATGAATAACTAAGATTATGCGGACCGCAGTGCATATCAGGACCCTAAACGTGAACTAATACTTAGTTCTATTACCTAAAACCAATGTTCCACTGTAATGGAAAAATTATCACGACTTTTAGTTAGGGAACACTCTGGATCTTATTTCTGTATTTATATATTTACTCAAACATTTCAAATATTTGTGATAATAAGTTATAACCTATTTTAAAGCTTAGATCATTAACTACAGATTTATATATTAACACTTCAATATCACTTCCGTTTCTTATTACACCACCATCATAAAAAAATGCCCCGGAGCCTGCTAGCTTGTTTGTTTGTTTTAACATTTCCGTGACTTAGAGATAAGAATACATTAAAAAGTATATAAAGTTATTTACAATTATTACTAGCAATTATTAAATTATTTTATATGTAGTTAACTAAAAAAAATTCTAGCCACAAAACAAGTTATTTCATTATTTCAGCATATTAATATTCAGTACTATAGATTAAAAGAGTAAGGTAAATTTCGCAGAATATGACATGCGGGTTTCTGCTGTCATGGTTCTCTTTTGACAGAAACCGTGTAGTTAATACCATAGCTTTCATTTCAATAATGTTACATACTATAATACAAAAAAATACCCTTTCCAAAAATATATTTTAAGATGTATATTATATAATAAACTTATTTGTCTACAACCAAAATAAGACCAGCTGTAAGTTATGATTCCGCTGAGGGCAATAAGGAGAAGCCTTCATTGGATTAAGTAGTATCTTAAACTACAATTTCGTGTGGTAAGACCGTAAACCCAAAAACCTGTTTATTTATACAGTATTCTTATATATATTACAAACAATGCCTTCAGTATTATCAAGTTCTTTCAGTATAACCGATTTACACCAGGGTATTTAGTTCGATACAAAAGCCACATCGTATAGATATCGGTGGGTTTTAGACCCCTCTAGTGAGTTACACCACTCATAATGTAATTCTACAACTTTTTTATATACAAAGGTTAATATTTCATCACTATCCCACCTGGTGTTAAGAGGCGACGTGGTTAGTGGTGGTATAACGCATTAATTTAGTAGATGCTTATCCACTCGTTTCTTAAAGTAGAATTAACTATACCAACACGGCTGTGTTGTCATTTACCTATAGTAACCAAAGTATTCTAAGCAATCACTCTTTAAATACGTACTAACATACTTATCTTTACTTAATAATTAATTTGATAATTGTGAAATAAAATTGTTATTTGATAGATAAATTACTAGGCGATTTACTTAGTTATCAGTGATTATCCTCTCACGCAGACAGCTATAACTCTAGAAGAAACGCAGCATGTTAAAACTTAGAAAGAAACATGCATTATCGACATAGGCTGCAAATAGTATTTTGCTGTACAAATTTAATATTTTTTTTATAATTTTATATACAGAGGTTGTAAAGAACTTAATTTACATTTAATCTTTTGCATAAATCAGTCAGAGCCGCCGTCTCAGCTTTCTCCATCGGATATGCTAATCGCTATACAATACTGAAATCTGTATTGTTGGCTTGGTAATTGATTCGTAATAAATTGAACAAATTTGAGCTCCTACAAATGAATGGGATGATGTCGAACATCTGTGTTTGATAAACAGTTGCAGTTGGAGTTGCTTCGTTAAATAAACAACATTCAGGCTAAATAATACGTCTGCTATGACAAAAGGACATAAAGACTCAATAACATTGAATACTACTGTTTGACGGCAGAAATACATGTAACGACGGTTCCTTAAATAATTTTTACTAAATAGATACTAAATCAATATACAAATGACTACATTAACCAAGGAATTTTAAATATAAGGTTACAATTAACTTTAACGGAAGAAAATTGTTTTTTTTTAGTTGTTAATATTAACGTGAATTTCATATTTCTAGATATTTTTAAATAAGAGTAATATGCATACAAATGTTATGTTCATCATTATTGGTATATATTCTGGCACTTGGCCCATTATTTGTTATTTTTATTTATTTTTATAGCGAAAAAGTAACTCTTGAAACATGTTCTGTATGTTTATGTAAACATAGATTTTACAATATCTTTGAGGTCTATATATAATCTGAGAAAGTATTCTAATAATCACAATAAAGACTTATACGATTTTGGCGAAATTG
Source organism: Pachliopta kotzebuea (assembly GCA_018246255.1). Lineage (NCBI taxonomy): Eukaryota > Metazoa > Arthropoda > Insecta > Lepidoptera > Papilionidae > Pachliopta > Pachliopta kotzebuea. The sequence goes on along the minus strand of DWLS01001760.1, from coordinate 1,871 downwards.
AAAAATAAACTTATGTTATTATAAAAGCATGTAATAATCATGAAAATGGTTAACTTCGTGTGAAATTGTAATTTTTATAGGGCGGTTTACGAAAAGACATAAATTGATATTTATCGTCGACTAGTGAACTATCGTTATACAATCAATATTATTTAAAAAAAAATACTCTGATATTGTGGTACTTTTACACATATTTATACAATTTTAAATAGGTAAAGAAGTAAAGCGTAATGGGAGAGTAATCTCCTGAAATAATTTCCGCTTTTTCTAGGTTCAGTTGCCATGGCCTGATCGATCATGGTAAAATGTAGAGGAATGTACATAAATATGTTATAGTAAATAAACAAAATACCTCGAGGTGTAAGGGGTCCCACATAACACCTCACGGGACCCAAGGCAACCTCACGTGCTGGTGGTACAACCTGCTGAACGACAAATGGGGCTCTAACTCCCGAAAACTACATGTCATTAACTCTGGACTTTTTAATGATTTTGTTAAGTGAACTTCGAAACGAGCAAAGCGTTCACCTGAAGGTAAGTGACACGTTCGCCCATAACAAAACGGTGCTGGTTAAGATGGTACACGGCACCCTATTGCGCTCATCTCCTTGAGACATAAGACGTTAAGTCTCGTAACCCCAGTAATTTCACAAGTATAGAGCACCCTTCAAACCAGAACACAGTAACGTTTGCAAAGTACTGTTTATCGCCTGCAATATAAGCTACTATATAGATGATCTCTAAAAGACCTATGACTAGCATTAAACGTTTATCGGTTGGGATGATGATGATGCATCACTTAGTTATCTTACTTTTAATTCCTGTACTTTACAAATTTCTAAATAGTATTATGATGGTAATTAAGATAAACTCATAACATATATGTAACTGCCCGTACAGTAGGCGATAGACAAGATATTATCTCCAACTAAACACGTTTGATAATAGTTGCGGCTGACTTAACGCTAAAGCTATCAGGGTTTATTGGTCAAAATTTAGTTGTAATCGTTTCGGGTTCACGTTCATGCTCAATGAACCCGAATCGCAGTTATAAATTTCCCTCTAACTGGACCCATGAATATTTACATAGATCGCCCTCGAATTAATTTTCAACGCATCGTTTTATTCAAATGTTAAATTTTTTTTACCAATATCATACGTGCTATTAAATGTAAATTCATTCATCATTTTTCAATAATAATATAATATATTGAATAAGTAATAAATATTAACTAAACAATTAGCGATATTACTATTTATAAGCAGTGTCTTTCAAACAACCTTTGAATAGACGCATTAGTTTAATGAATTGATTAAGTTGTTAAAGTAAAAAGAAACAATCTAGTACATTATTAACAAAATACTTTAAGATAGATAAATGTATCCAAGTTTCTTTGTCTAGAGTTGAAAAGAGAATATTATGCGTATAACTCTTGTTTTCACGTCATTTAAAATTTTTATATTATGTGCATTTTTGCCGTTTTGTTAACATTTAAATTTAATCAATTTTTCAATAGTTTGTAAAATTGCATTAACATATCATAGTGTTATAAGAGATTGCTGTACACGCCTGTAACTGGCTTACGTACATACCTATTCTATATATGTTAATTTTAAGCTTGAATATTTTGTATGTATTTCTGTTGGTGTGAGTTATGTTATCATAAGAGAAAGGCCGACAATGAACAAAGAAAACACTTACTGATAAACTGTAAATATAAATCCGTTACACTCGGATAACAGATCCATTAATCACATGTTGTTTATAAACTAGCCATAAGGACCCATTGTACAATATAACCTTAGTATATAAGAAGCTTGTATTACTAAATAAAATCAGTTCTCTCTCAGTTTTTATTAACTTAACATCA
>DWLS01001759.1:0-20374 GCA_018246255.1 Pachliopta kotzebuea | reverse complement strand
TGAAAATCCTTATGTACCTTCTTTTTTTGTAACTCTGTGATAGTGCACAATAAAGTATATTTGTATTTGTATTTGTATTTTTTTGTAATTTACTTTATATAAAAAGCCTCCACCTTCGTGACCGGCTAAATATAATTTTAAGGGTTTCCACATTCTCTCAGAACTGCTTGAAACCGCATCCCATACATTCAAGTGTTAATATTATCATATATTTTAAGTAACATGTTTGTATAAACGTATCATGTAACGTAATCTTTGTTGATAAATAAATATTTTTTAAAGTCTGATGTGTTTGGACGATGTTAGGATATTGTTAGATAACTATTACATTATTAATCTGTTACAGTAACAGCATTGTTCCAATGCAATAATTTCATACAGCATTTTACTTTCACTCTTTTTCATCTAATATCATCTGAAATAAGAGCGAAGTTTTAACGCAAGACCCTGTACTACTTAATTTAAATATTAGTCCGCGTTTTACGGCACGTGGGCAAATGTTGTTTAAATGTCGTTATGTGTGCAGTAGTTACTATTCCACCATTAGCCTATAGACGGCATTTACTGGATATGGACCTTCGTCAATTTTGGGGAGATTTGGGCCGTCTCTCACCACGCTTGCCTAATGCAGGTTGGTGGGGAGCCGGAGCCTTATTTGTTCATTAGCAGGGTTCACTACGAGCAGATGAGGCTTGGCTTGGATTCCGTGGAGTCTCCCGTAAACATATTTAGTATTAAAATGTTTACATAAGATTGAAGTTCAAAAAGCGTGCAGATAATATATAAATAATATTTCTGTTATGTGAAAATTTATTATGTACCTATGAAGCGACAAAACATTGTCATTGAGATAATATTAACACGTAAACAAGAATTACTAAATTCGCAGAATATTTAGCGCGAAAACACGAACATGTCCTCCAAAACTAGACAAAGATTGATTGATTGCACATTTGCAAAGATTGCAATAACCGATCACGTGGCAGATAAACACGGCGATTAAACATGTTTTATTGGAGATAACAAATTTAAAAAAAATAGTTTTGGCAACATTTGAAACTTTATTTATCGATGTTTATAACGTTTATTAATTATTAAATGTATGTAGCTTTTTTATAGTTTATAGTCACGCGATTTGATACATATCTTAAAACACGTAATATGAGTTGGTGTTATACTAACTACACGTAAATTGAAAAATTCATTGGTGCAGGCCGGATTCGAACCTAGTATATCTACCTAGTACCCCTTAGTACCTACGGAGTGAAAGGCTGGCGTTCAAACTAGTGGGCTATCACAACTTTAATGTATATGGAGGTTAGGCAGTTTTTTAATACATATTACCTCCTCAGTTGGCATGTGATCTAAGACTGTCTCAAATCTTTATAATATTTTTTATACCATTAAGATGGCAAACAGGCAAACAGCTTGCCTGATGGTAAGCAGTTACCGTAGCCTAAAGACGCCTGGATTACCTAGAGGCACCACTGGCGCGTTGCCGACCTTATTACGCTTTTTATGAAAGTATCCATTCCAAAGCTCCTATCGAAAACCTCGCCAAGGAATTCATTCCATAACTTGATGGTGTTTGGGAGAAAATTTCTCTGGAGCCGGACATTACTTGACCGATGGTTCTAGAGCATGGGGATGAACTCCCTGTCGATAGTCAAATGTGGTCATGGGGATCAAATTGAATAGATCTTCAGAACACATCTCTTATTATAGTAGTACATCTTCATATACATACTACGTCTCATACTACTGATGTATTATAATTTCTAATAACTAACTTGTATACTCGGAAGTGTACATGAAACCATAAGACTTCAGTTTTTATATTATGTACTCGTATACATAATACAAAAACTGAAGTCTTAAACATTTACGATAGCATGAATAAATAAATATTAAATGTTCAACTCGTATCAGTGTTACTACAATAAACATCTAAGTGACGACGTCGACTGCAGTGTTCTAGTTGAGTTAATCAATTGTCGTTGTCAATACAAATTGTAAACACTTAAAAACTTCCTCAATGAGATATTTGTGTGTAAATTATAACTTTAATCTTAAATGTAAATAAATTTTTTAATATAACATACATATTTTATATACTACGCTACTTGAGAGAGAGATGGTACAACTTACTTTCGAAATTTCACTAGCACAGCATCACTCAAACTGACATACACACAACAGCTTCAATATAACAATAACTTAGACCCTTACCTAGATTTATCTTAGTAATATTAAAAATATAGTCTTAATTAATATACAGACAAACGTTATATAAAATAAGTACAATTACATTATTGTTTATATAAATCTACCTTATTGAAGTTTCTTACGAGAGACCTATGTTCAACACAGCAAATATCATTTGCTATTGATTCAAATGATCCGTAGAACAATTTACATAGAAGGCGACTCACAATACTTAATAAGCTTATTTTATAATTGACATTGAACATGTGCATTATGTCAACGATAACTGGAATCATAATGTTCCTAGTACATATATAATATATTAAAAAAACAACCGGACATATATTTAACTTTAATATTTCAATCGAATTAGTATATATGTGGTCTATTATTTTGCGGTAAGTTATAATGTAATATAAATAAAGATACACAGATATTTCTATGAATCTTAAGGTTCCTTGCATAGATTCGAAGTAATGTAACCCACAATATAACACAGCCTTCAAAATAATTCAAATATTAGTATAAGTGTTACAAAGATACTAACGAAATAAGTCACACGATAAAAGTTAAGCATTCAATGTTCTCGTGTTGTTTGTTCAAATTTATGTGACCATATTTGACCTCAATTCGTTAAATATTTAAATTTGAACCTTACATTGTGATTATACTTGAATTTGTTAACAGAAAATATAATTATAAACACAACAATCACAATGTATTACATGAATTTTTAGTAAGTAGGTTTCTAGTGGTAGTGAAGATACTGCGATAACGAGACTTAACAACTCAAGTATCTAGACGAATGTGGTGCTATAAATACCAAATTAACCAGCGTCACATTGTTATGAGCAAGCGTATCACTTACCCATAACAATGTGACACTGGTTACCTAGACGAAAAAAAATGCATGAATTTTATGTTTGCATCATCAGCTGATAGACGTTCACGGCTGTTCATATGCTCAATAGTGGCATATGGGCCGTCTCCCACCACGCTCGCCCAATGCTGGTTGGTAGCAAGAGCCTCGTTTGTTGATTAGCAGGTGAGGTTGGCTTGGTTCCCGTAATTTGTGTAGAACTCCCCCACACCCATATAATAGCATATTAATATACAATTAACGGCTATGTTGTATGTTAAGACGTATATTAAGTGGATAGCCTTCGCAAGGCTGCGCGCATACCGCGCCGTGCCGCAACGTCTAATGTAAGAGGGCCCTGTGACTTCTTCACCTTTACATGTCGTAAAGCCCACGGTGTAGCGATTGGTTAGACGAACCGTAACATTTACTAGTTGAATAAATAAATAACAGAATGTTATTGTAATGACGACATATTTTGAAAATAATCTCCTGAAATAACATTACTGTGTTTCGGTTTGAGGATGATAGTGCACACGCTTGCCCATAACAACGTGGCGGTGGTTAAGATAATATACACAGCACCACATTGCGCTAGTTATTTTGAGACGTAAGGTGTTAAGTCTCGTTACCCCAATAATTTCATTGGCTCATAGCACCCTTCAATCCGGAATACAGTAATGTTTGTACATTAGTGTTTGGCAGTAGAAATAGGAACCGTGGTACCTACCTAGATAGTGGTATATTGTTATGGACTGGTATACCATCAGCTGACCGTCTAGTTGGTATCATCGCTGAGTCAATTACATAAAATTACACTATACCTGCACATCTCATACTATACTGTAAATATTACTATGTATACATTTTATACTGTCCATCGATTGAAATGATGATGATGATACCTGCACAAGTAGGCAACGGTCATTTTAACCTTTTACTATGTGATAAGTGATGACCATAGTTCTATTGAGGTTTAGTGAAATTTTTATAAAGAACGATAGAGGAAAATAAAACGTAAAAGCAAAACAAACATAAGACAGAAAAAAATTGTACGATAAAGACGGCAAACGGAAGTAAATAAGAGAGAAGGCACAAAAGGAGAAATTGGAATTGGAAATTTAAAAATTGTCAGACTCTATATACTAGTGGCGTAACTCAAGGACCGCGATGATTGAAAGAAATGTATGACAAGAGAATATAAAGAAATAAGAAGAAAGTCGAATAGTACATTGAAGAATGAGACGAGATAGGATGAAGGTTTGGTTGAAGATAGAAGAGATGTATAAAATAAAAATTGGAAAAGAGCCTTGGCTCACACTGACCAAGGGAATGATTGCAACAAAAAACCTTTTACTATGTACAATGACCTGATATAGTATCACTTACTGAATCTTACGAGCTCTGCTGACACCGACTTAACAACTGCTGTCAATCCATCTTGGTGTAGAGACAAAGCAGTCGACAGCCTGCTTACTAACAACGATTACTTTAAACCGAGTTCAATGCGCTTAGTACGTTTACTGCTTCAGTTAATTCATGCAATCTGTACTACTTCAGAGTTACGGGATGTGATTGTGGAAGGAAATCTTACTGTGCAGACATTTTCAAGTTATAAGTTAAGTTTAACTTGTGAAGACATTTAAAAAATAATGCTTATGAATAGTTTGAATAAGATTTAAAATTTACTGGTGGTAGGTCTCTATTGCCGGGACCATCTAGTTAAGTACCGCAGTCCCTATTTCTACCGCCAAATATGTGCAAATATTACTGTGTTCCAGTTGGAAGGGTTTGTATGCTTGTGAAATTACTTGGGTAACGAGACTTAACAATTTCTGTTGCAAGGTGAGGAGCGCAGTGTAGTGCTGCGTATGCCATTTTAACTAGTGCCATGTTATGGCAAGTGTATTACTTGTCGCCAGATTGCCCGTTTCGTTGGATCGTAGCATAAAAAAAAATTAAATACCATACATTTTTAATTTTTGTATTGTATTGAAATATATAATTGAAACGGAGGCAAAAGGTAGTTCACCTGGCCACCGGCGGTAGATTAGAAAACCTTTTGTATGATAGATAATACTAATTTAGACGCATCTAAGATTTACAAAGTCTTGTCCTAGATAAGTATAAAAAAGTGAACAATTGTTTCTGGTAAAAATTAAGTTATCTCCTTTATGTCCATTTCACATTATTATAATACTAGAGTAATATTGTTACATTTAAATTTTTTTATAGCAACATAGCTACATACTATTACACGAACTTTAGTTATAATTTAGGAAATCTCTTCATGCCTGAGATGGAACACTCCCTGACAAAACCCAAAAGGTTTTAGGGGCCTTACAGAACATCTAGAGACCCAAACCAACCTCGTCTGCTCGTGATGTACCCTGCTAATCAACAAACGAGGCTCTGGTTAGCGACCAACCTGCATTAGGCCAGCGCGGTGAGAGACAGCCCAAATCCTGTCATTATAGGGGGAGGTGTATACCAAGCAGTGGACGTCTATCAGCTGATGATGTGAAGTCATAACCATCATCCACGCCATCATAATTTTATGGATACAATCACCTGTCTATCTCACGGAAGATTACAAATCCTCAATCAATATTAACATCTTCGCGATTACATAGAATGTACATGTAATATGTCCGAAGTCACTTAACGTCAAGGTCTAACGGAATGGGTTTCGTTTTTCGGAACTAATGTTAGATAAATAACAATTTGTCAGTTGATTTATGTAGACGGGTGTAGCTGTCGAGATGAGCATTTATATATAGTGATAATTAGTGTTGGATATAAAGCACAACATCGACACTTGTCGATCCCATCAAATGGATGCACAAAGTGAGAGCGATGTCGATATACATACATCGATGCTGGCCCCGTTCCGTTTGCCGAATGCAAAATATAACTGGACACCATGCTCAATGTAGTCACATTTCATTGATACTGTTTTTAAATAAAGTAAAGTCTGAGGCGTTACCCAATGATGGTAGAAAGCTGTAGGACAGGCTGTAGCTGTAGGACGCAATAGCAGCAGCAGCAGCAGCAGCAGCTCACCGCGCGCCCCGAGTCTGGATATCGCGTCCACGTAAAGCGACCGCGCCCGCAACCTCGAACGTGGACGTGCAATAGTTGCATTGGATTTCGACACAATTGCAATATATAGTATTCCGAGCGTATTTTACTGTAACAGTATACGAAACTATGCACCACGAGTTTACTGCGCTATACCATTCAATAGAACGGCTATACGAGTCTAAAAGTAATAGCTATAGCTCGGATAGAGAGAACAGTTCATCAAAAACTACTAGCTTGGTACGATACTTTTACTCGCGGTAGGTACGTTTCTACCGCTAAATAGTATTGTGAAACAATATTATGTTCCGGTGTGAAGAGTGTTGTATGCTAGTGAAATTAGGGTAACGAGATTTAACATCTAACGCCTTACGGCGACGAGAGCAATGTGATGCTGTGCCATTTATCATCAGGTGAACAACTTGTTGTCTCGCTGCGTACATTCCGACGACGTTGTTTGAAGTTTCATTTATTCATTATGCTATTACAATAGGTTACCAATGGTTGTTTTGTATAATAAACATCCATTTTTAACGCAACCGTTAAATATGTGTTTCAAATATGTACGAGATTCGAATAAATTTACTTGCGGCGACGATCAGAAAGGAAAATCCGTTTAGCTAGTTGGCGCCGTACGCTAGGCGCCTAGCAGTTAGACAACTGCTGTCGCACTGCAATCTAGATTCACGCTGCGTGCTCGCTTTAAAAGGGAAAATTCAACGTCGACCTTTTTGATCACGACACGATAAGCATTCAAGACAATGCAAACTATTTTCACGTATCGTTCAGATCATTAAAGTTGTATTAGTTTCGGATTTGCATGGCAAAAGGGCGAGCGGGGTGGAGCGCTGCGCTGAATTCATTAGAAGCGCGTTTACGAAAACGTTGTTTGTTATGCTACAGCTCAAATCCTAGAGGGGATCACTGGATGAAACAATATAGATATATGTTTGATGGTAAATACTCTTCAAAATTATGCGTAATAAAATAACACCTTCACTACGCAGTTGAGAGTTATCAAGGTTAAAAAAATAGTAAGAAAAGCAGCAAGGTTACAGACCCTCCAGATCCGATACCGAGGTCTTCATTTAGCATAATAATGTTTGAATTGGCAGTCGAGACGAAAGCAATTGCGTTAATTGTTGTCGATCTTTATTTACAGCCTTAGGTGGTCGCTCCGGGTTGTCTAATTGGAGTGTATTTAAGGGCGCTTCGCACTTAACTAAACGGCGTGAACCCGTCACAACAGCCACTGTGCGGTGTAGAAGCTGTTTCATGTCGTTCCGATATACAAAGGAATTGCCTTTACATACTAATAAACCGGATAGTTTTTTTAGCACATATTAATTAAACATCGCTAAATTTTTTTTAAACTTTATTAAGGACTCCTAAAATTAGAGTCCAGTAGGCAGACTTAATACCTATGGGCGTTCTGTACTAGTTAACCTAGGAGGGGAGATGCTATGGTAGGTGAAGTGATAGAGTTGAAATTTAAATATAAACTAAATTTAGCAATATCTATATATATTCAATGTGAATTTTCGATAGTTAATAAACAAAATAGTTCCTCTGTATCAAGAGATTTATTGTTACACCTTTTTCGAAGTCGTGTTTCCTTATGACTGGGGATCGTGGTCACCATGTGTAGTGAACCACACGACTTTCTTGGCAGTTATAATGGAGTGGTGTTGCCATTGCCTTCTCTATTCCACATACTAGTCCGACCACGGATGGTCATCACATAGCTATATAGGTTTTCCCACAATGGTATCTTTCACCGCTAAACCACTGTTGTTACACCTAGGCTATTCTGAAAAGAATAAATACATTAGTAAAGAGTTACCTGTAAAAAGAGAAACGATATTTAATGAAATTAGTTGTAATGTCGACTCACTAAATTGTATTTAATTTTATGGAATTGTTCTCATTCACTAACCAGTTGATATTTATCTACCATAAACACTTCACCACTAATTTAAATTTATATTGAAGTTAAAGAAATTATATTTCGCTTTACACATACATCATTGTCATCAGCCGATAAACGCCCACTGCTAGACATAGGCCTCCCCCAGAGATCTTCACTTCGATCTTTCGTGAGCTGTTTCCCTCTCTCCTGTTTCCCTTCCCTAGATAGACGGTCCATCTAGTAGGGGGGCATCCAATACTAGATTTATTTAGAACCTTGCTGCCCCATTGCCCGTCAGTCTTTCGAGCAATATAAACATACAATAATATATATAAAGATAATTATATACATACATGTGAAAACAAATTAATCTCGTGATTACAAATGGTTCCTAATAATACCGTGCTTATATTCCAAGTTGTATTTTATATACTTGTTTGTAAAAGGCTTCGTTGCGTGTACACAGCGGCCACTGCTAGTAATCTAATCTACTGTGAATATCCCGACGAGATCGACTCTTGATGAAAACAAGAAAAACTTGATGCGCGCCGCCACGTTGAATGGCCGTTTATAAAAAGATTGCCGAAGAAAGTGAACTGGTTATAAATAGACCGAGTATATTTCTAGAACGAGTACCTGCATTTACTTATTCAATCTAGAAATATATTAAATATATATTTTTTAATAAATCCTATATTGTAAGACAACTGAACATTATCAAAGTATTCAAGCTTTGTATACTTGATAAAGTATCAAATGTTGGTTTAATTTTATTTTTTATTCGTCGAATCAATGATGCCACCTACTCATAACGACGTGGCGCTGCTTATGGCATACACAACACCTGAGGTGTAAGGTGGTTTATCTCGTTATCCCAGTTATTTTACTAACTTCTACCATTCAAATCGAAACAGTGATATGTATACATACTGACCAAGGGAAGGATGAGATAAAAAAAGGGAAAAAACCGGAACACAGTAATGTTTGCACATTACTATTTGGAGATAGAAATAGAAGCTGAGTTGGTACTTACCTAGGCGGTTTTCAGCTAAAGAGATTTCTTTGGTAGATCCATCACCAGTAAAAAATTGATAGATAAATAATGGGCTTCATCATCAGTTAATAGACGTCCACTGCTGGACATAGGCCTCCCTAATAGTGGTAAGATTAGGGTCATCTTCAACCACGCCGGCGTAATGCGGGTTAGTCTGGAGCCAGAACCTCGTTTGTTGATTAACAGTATGCATCACAAGCAGGTGAAGTTGGCTTGGGGCCCGCGAGTGGTTATGTGTCTTACACACCTTATATAATTTTTTTTTCAACCGTTGAATTTTTAAAGATCTTTAGTTCTTTCATCGCTATTATACCTTCATATATTTGAAGTTTTGTAAATGTTTTGAAAATACTTCCGTCACTATACTCTTGGACATCGTCAAATCTTCTTCCGCTGTCTACTAAGAGCTTGTTTTCCAGGCAATCTATCTTCCAGGATCTATCTAGGGAGATTTAGATACTTCAGATTTATATCAGTTCTTAATGCCTATAGGCTTTAGGGGTAGTTCTACTAAGTGGTTAGCACAATGATGTACGCCTAGAACAACGATAATAACATAGTGTTGCCAAACCCAGCACTATAATAATGTGAAAGTTTGTGGGTATGATTGTTACGCTTTCACGCAAACAATACTGAATGAAAAATTGTTTTTTTTTTACTGTATTAAAGTTAAAACGTTGAAATAAAACATAGACAAAGATTGTTTAATACATTAAGCGGAAGTTATACTATCTAAACGGAAATGGTAATAGTTTTCGCTGGCATGTAACGATTATGTTACTGGTAAATTCGTGTTAATGTTTTAGGATAGGATAGGGATATAAGCCGACTCCCACATCGCTGGACTAATGCGGGTTTGTGGGCGGCGAGAGCCTCGTTTGTTCATTAGCAGAGTTCACCACTAGAAGGGGAGGTTGGTTGTGTCCCATGAGTTCTCGCGATTGTGTTCCGGACCTCGTGAATTCTCCAAACGTTGAGGACTTGACTTCTCCCTAGAAGGCAAGGTATCATTTCGAAGATTCCCCCTAGCAAAAACAAGGTCCTGTGATATGTGGGACCTTACACTTTTTTCCAGTTGTATAGGACCCCTTACAGCCCTTGATAATTTTTTATGTCAACTAAAAACTAAGTAATATTTACTTGTTAGTTACTATTGAAATAAAATACATTATTTTTTAAGTGGAAATTTTTGTAAATATATTATATATATTAGTGTTAATATATTTTAAGTAGACTTATAATTTAATTATTCCACGTATTGAAATATATAAAAAGCGTGAAGCGTGCGCCGGTACGTACGTATCTCGTGATGTACGACGTTGTATGCTAACTGTAGCGAGCGTTGCGGCGCAACAATAGCGAAGCAAATAATATTATTTAATCAATGTAAACAGAGTTATCTACGTCAACAAATTGTATAAGTGACTTATGAGAGGCAATGATTATTAACTTGTCACTTAACATACTTCAGAACATTAATAGCGGGCGCACACCGTATATATACAAAACTAGTAAATTTCCATACTTTCGTTTAGGTTATTTTTAAATAATACATTTTTTTTCTGTCTACTTCCAAATCCTGTGTAATTAATCGCGGTAATCTAATTTGTTTATCACTGATAACGTGAATGATAGATTTTAATACTGTATCATATATTTGATGCTCCGTAAAAATTTATTATTTGTATCTTTATCATTCGACCAAGCGACGAAACTAGCTAGGCGTTCACCTGATGGTAAGTGATATGCTTGCCCATAACATGGCACTGGTTAAGATGGTATACACATCACCATATTGCGCTCGTCGGTTTAAGACGTGCGGTGTTGTATCGTTATCCCAGTACTTTTGATATCATTTTGCACCTTTCAAACTGGAACACAGTAATGTTTGGATATTAGTATTTCGCGGTTGCAATAGGAGCTGAAAAGACCTACCACCAGTAAAACTATCTTAAATATTCGTGGAATTTTCTTTCAAATAACTATGACTTTATTCCTTATTGTACAGATATTACAAAGACATATAATCGGTCAATATAAGATCAAAGATACATAATAATTTAAATAGAAGTTCAAGGAATCTTTAGATTCTTTATTTAATCATATTATTTAATCTTTTTTAAGTTATTCCCCGTAAATCATTAATTTAATGAAGTTAAGATGTTTCGCGCTCAAGTTAAGTACTGCTAATTGCAAATTGTATAACGCTGCGATCCCACACTTTGTATCAATAACACTCAAACCGGAAGCTGTGAATTCCTATTTCTTAGTCAACGTGTGTAATTATTTGAGCTCAACTCATCATATTTTACCTCAATTATAACAAGATTACATCTCAAAATACTTTAATTGTTCGGCTTACTAGACACAGTACATATAATACCTAACCGCATTGTATGTGTTAAACGTTAACAACGTGAAATATGTTTATAATACTACTCACTATATATTATAATATTTATTTAATATAAATTAGATTATATTACAACAACAATTAACTGCAATTAACACAGTTTAGTAATATAGAAAATTTAAGTATTTAACTACATATCTAACCAATACCGTAGGAAACGTACACAGACATCATTGTTTCTTTAACGACTAAGTTAATTGTTTAAAACTAATGTTTAGTTGTTCGGTACACTTAACTATGTACACAAAACCGGAAACGATTATTACAGTGATACTGTTATAACTAAGAACATTTGACGAGGTTCTATTTTGACCTGAAAAATGTCTTAGTTACATTATATCAGGTGAAAATTATAAAATTAAATGTTTGGAATATATTGCTCGAGAACTACTTATATCTTTACCAGTGAGTGAGAAGATGCCTTCAGTACTACCCTCGCTATTTTCAATACTAAAATAATTTATTTTCCAAAACTAAAGTGTTACCACTTTCTATATATATAAGTTTGATACTTAATAACAAAGATTAGATTTCGGCGACAAAAAAAATACATAAGTCACTTGTTATTTTTAAATCCAAGCTGCACAGCCATCTTCTCTAAAAAGTCGACTAATTTGACTATTTTCCTTATATATATTTTTATCTATGTATAATGTAAGTTTGTTTTTTACTTAAGTTGACATTTTTTATATGTTGCTTATATTTGCTATCTGAGTAAACGCTTTTGATGTGTAAATATATATTTACTATAAACATTTATTGCGCTCATTTATTTTACTCTCCAGGCTTGCCAGGCAAAAATGGTTTATAGCTATAAGGCACCCTTACGCATATTTATATTGTAAGTTTAGTAAAGTTTATTTTCTGTACCATAATTTGAGTAATAAAGAATTTGTTAAAATATGTATTTTTTTTAAAACGGAGTAAAATACACATCTATAATTACTAAAAAGCTTTACTGATACTTGAATATAATACGATTATATACATCATTAAAAGCTCCTCCTGTATATTCTTATGCAGGGCACTAATGGGGTGTTAGGGGTTTCACACAACAACTCAGGGGACCCAACCACCCCTACTTCACCTAATCGTGATGCATTCTTCTAATCAATAAACGAGGTAATGGCTCCTCACCAACCCGCCAAGCCAAATTTGGTTAGCCCAATTCCTTCACTATTGGGGAAGGACTATGTCCAGCACTAACACGCTGAAGGCACTAATAACGGTATCCCTAAAACCTGAAGGCTTTTTTCTCATGATTTTCCTGTAACGAATAGCAGTTGGGTTTTTCCGTATATTTCGAAACGCAAATTTTATCGACGCCGATAAAAATTCTCAACGAGCACTCAGTCGCATATTTAATGGCGAAATGATGATAAATAGTAGAATGGAGGGGGCTTTAATTAATAAGTTAGGGTTGAGTGGTATACTCAGGCGTTAAGCGGCGTCCCTCGGTGGCGATGCGGCGTGGGTCCGGCTCGGGATCAACGACACCGTCATTGAGCTGACTTTATCACGCTCAAACTAATCTCCAAGTGGTTGTAACCGGACGGCGCCGGATCACCGATCCCAATGAGGAATCAGCCACGGCCTGTTGTTTGTGCGTAATATAATTTTAGATTACGCGTAGTTTACTGGTGGTAGGTCTCTTGCTGGACACGGGTGAGTTTCGTATTAGATCGAGTGCCTTCCGCAGTGCACTGAGGATGACCACCGAGTAAGTTTCTGTGGATATAATCACACGTAACTTTGATTTTCCCCCAGAAGTAGAGTATCTTTTGAAGATTTCTCCCACGACAAAAAAGGTGTCTTGCCGTAGACCGTCTAGGTAAGCACCGCCACAACTCCTATTTCTACCGACTAATAGTAAAGTGCAAACATTATTGTGTTCCGGTTTGAAGAGTGCTGTATGGTAGTGAAATTACTGGGGTAACGAGACAACATCGTACGTCTCAAGGCGACGAGCGCAGTTGTAGTAACATAAACACTTCGTTTAGCGTTATAAATTTCTTTATTATTCCAGGAAGCGACGAGACGGGCAAGACATTCACCTGATGGTTAATGATTCGCTCACACATAAGGTGGCGCTGGTTGCTCATCGCCTTGAGACAGAGGTAAAGTCTGGTTACCACAGTAATTTCACTAGCAAACAGCACCCTTCAAACCGGAATACTACTGCTGGTAGGACTCCGTTACCGGAGACCGTCTAGGCATAACTACTTTCCTCTGCAGCTCCTATTTCTAATGCCAAATGATAAAGCGTTCCGGTTTGAAGGTTGCTGTATGTTAGTGAAACTATTGGGGTAGCGATTACACTTTACGTATCAAGGCGACGATCTCAATGTGGTGTGGTATATAACATTTTAGCCGGAACTTCGTTATGAGCAAGCGTATTATACACCATCAGATAAAAGATTTTTATGTATCGTCGTCAAAAGTTCATTTTGGGCTCAAATCCCCAAATCTTCACAGCCCCTCAGATACAGCTACAGGTCCACCTCCGCGGCGCCCGGGTCCGTTACCGACGCGGTGCTTCTGAATACTAACACTGAAACGTCTACACGCTGCTAATAGAAAATTCAGGCTGCGGGGACCGAATTACGACCGTCGTCACTACTCTATTTCTTTTAGCACAGAACGGACTAGAACTTGTTTCTTGAAC
Organism: Pachliopta kotzebuea; assembly: GCA_018246255.1. Classification (NCBI taxonomy): domain Eukaryota; kingdom Metazoa; phylum Arthropoda; class Insecta; order Lepidoptera; family Papilionidae; genus Pachliopta; species Pachliopta kotzebuea. Next base: position 6,188 of record DWLS01001759.1, on the reverse strand, counting down.
GGTAAACGTGGCTTAAGTAAGCCGTTTCTTGCTCGCGATTATTACGGTTCTCTCAAGATCATATGCAAACGGAATGTTGAAAAGGTAAATTTGTTACGTCTTCGTCGATCTTGATTGTTAGAAAGTTCGTTTGAACGGTTGTTTTTTTTTTTATCTTCACTGCAAACGAATCGAGCTCGCGGCGGCGCGCCTGCGCAGGAATGTAGGACTCGATTATTATTTTATATTTATCATAGCTCGAAGTAGGAAATGATTTTAATAAATAGTTATCCGAGTGGGAACCGGTTGATGGCGAATGTATCCGTTAATTCTGCGAACACAACAACCTGATTAAAGTGGCTCTCGTGCACAAGTGGTAGTGCGCCTTAGTGTATCTCTCCGTATTGATCATTAATTATTAATATCATTAATACATCAAGTTTTAATTATGCAGATTAAAAAACGATTAAGACATAGCAAGTTTAAAAAGAATTAATTGTTCGCTTTAATATAACTTAATGAGGAAATCTGTACAGATTCCTCACCTCGTGCAGCGTGTGAGGAAACTTGCATTGAGGACCTTATAAGTAACACAGCAGTTCCTGTTTCTACCGACAAATAGTAATAGCAAATATTGCTATGATCCGGTTTGAAGAGTGCTGTATGTCAAGGAAATTACTGGGGTATCGGGACTTAACACATTACGTATCGAAGCGACGAGTGCAATGTGATGCTGTGTATACCACTTTAACTTTCCATTTTCAATGTGGGCCAAGGCTCATGTCACAATTTTTCTTTTTTATCTCTTTCTTTTATTTTATACTTTTTCCCCTAATTCATCTTTCCATATTAAAATCTTCCTTCCCTTCCTTTCCGTTTTTTATATTTTGCTTTACACACCTTCTACTATACTTACATCATGCTCTGTGAGTTAAGCCACAGCCGTCTATCGAGATCCTACCATCCTTTTTCCTTTCATCTTACTTCTCCTCCTTACTTCCTTTGTCCTTATGTCCTTTTGTCTTAACTTTGTTATATTTAGATGTATACTAGCGGTATGTTATGGGCGAGAGTATCACTTACCATCAGATGAACATCGGCTCGTCGAATAAAAAAAAAAAACATTCACACGGTTCTGTTGAATATATTTCGAAGCCGCTAATTAAGCTGTTTTCTATTTTGTATATTGATGAATGAATTCAAGAAGAGGCAGTTGCGTGATAAAATTAATTGTTGGACGATCGCTTTGCGGAGTTCACAGCTATTAGCGTCAACCCTGCGGTCTCGCAGCTTTATTGCCGCAAATTATCGCTATTAATAATTCCTGGCCCAGATGGAGGAGGAGCAGCGCTCCCCGGCCTCAAGGCTGCCCGCTCATTGTGAATGTTATTACTTATCCGCAACTGACGTATATGAATTAACACTTATATCACCGAGCGACAACAGTGATCATTATAAATTTATTAGCTACAGTGGATGCTGGTATATCGGTCATTATTACTATCAAATATTTATATGTATGTATATATATATATTTAGCGTTCCCTTGTGTGTTTTAGGTTAGGACCTAGTTCTATCATTCCAGTTCTCTCTTTCACTGCCTTTTGCTAACACTTATACCCCTAATTTACATCCTTTTTAATACTTCGTACTTTGTGGTGAAGACGACTGTCGTTTTTACAGGGTAATAATAAGTATAATTAGACAATACAAACAGTTTTACTTGTTTCAATGAATTTTGTAACAAATTAGCGAAGTTTTTTTATTATATTGAATTATTGGTATCTTAAACTATTATTTTTTTAAACCGACCAGCAGACGATTTGAACAAAGCGTTCGATAATTTATGTAATTATTACTTTAAAGATTGCAAGGTATTATCGCAACAGTTAAATTCCAAATTACTGGTTAAGCCCAGCAAACTCTGTATTGGTGTGACTGTTTATATCTATTGTTTATAAAGTTTTTCTAACGATCATTTATATAGAAAGAATGATAGTGGTGATGGTATCTGATGGCATTATGGTTTCTTTTGCCAATGACAACGCACAGCCGCCTTAGATGATATACATAGCATCGCATTGCGCTCGTCGCCTTGAGACGTAAGGTGTTAAGTCCTGTTAACCAGTAATTTTTCTAAAATACAGCACCTTTCAAACCGGAAGATAGCAAGCACTATTTGGCGGTTGTACCTACCTAGACGATCTCGGATAACAGGGACTCACCACCAGTAAATGTTAATATGATATATAGAAAGAAACATTAAATACATAATTATTACAATTTTAGATGTTTTATACTTTTTTAATATATCATGTAATTTTTTTCATTAGTAGTATATACCACTTATCGCAAACACGTAACGTATTTGATAAAATTTAAAATTTTATGGGAATGCAGTATAAATATTTGCATGACAGTTAAAATAAAAATTATCAGTTTTTTAACATTTTTCAATAATGTTATCAATAAGGAATTTAATGACGAATATCAACATTCCAAAGGATCCATGTATGTTCATATTGTATCACCTTTTTTTTATCTAATCTAAAAGCACATAATGTTGGGGTTTTTGTTAAGTATAAAAATATTGATAAAATTTAAAGGATGGTACGTGTGAGTAATGTATTTTTTTTCTAGATATTTCTATGAGATGAACCTAAGGCGAAGTAAATCAAGTTCTAAGTTAACTATTGTAATAGGTTGATGTAATCAACTTACAATACATAATTCAAAACAAAGTAATCTTGTAAAGATTTACGAGTCCCTTAATCAAGCGTGCTGTGAACGGCTCGTTGTTCAATTACATATAGTACAACAACACCCACACACATATTTCTATATTTTGAACGGGGCTGTATGCTAGTGAAATTACTGCGATAACGAGATATACACCTTACGTTTCAAGACGACGTAATGTGTGGCGGTGTATACCATCCTAATTAGTATTACTTTGTTATGGGTAAAGGTATCACTTACCAACAATGAAAATCTTCCTTGCCCCGTCTCCTAGTAAAATGAAAAATGTGGTTACGGAATCAAACTAGAGACTTCTCATCTCTTATCTTCTAAGATAATTCGTTTCAGAGATCATGTACAGCGTCACATTAAACGTCACTTCCTTCCGTCCCGGTGGCTCATGCCTAAAAAAAATCATTCCGATCTACTTTCTATACGTTGAATTCAATCGTGGCCCGTATTTATTTTTCATCCGATTTTCCTTTCCATTCAAACTCATCGTAAAGGTTAAATTACTGGGGTGACGAGACTTAACACCTATTTTTTTTTATAAGCCTTCCCTTTCATAATGTGGGCAAAGGGCCATGATTCTCTATTATTCTTTCTGCTTTTAACTTTTCCCTACTATATCTATCTCTCTTTCGACTTACGTCTCAAGGCGACGCAATGTCGTGTGTATACCATCTTAAACAGAGCCGCGTTATGGGCAAGCGTATCACTTACCCTCAGATGAACGCCTTACTCGTCTCGTCGAATAAAAAAAAGCGCATTTACATTACCACAACACGCCATTTTTACATTAGTTTAAGGAATTATTCATGTTTACACTCCGCCTCACTGTTCAAACATCGCGCGCTTGTTTTCCAGACAATTGCACTTTTGCAAATACAGCATCGTTCGCGCATTGACAATAAACATTAAAACAAATGTTATAATTAGATTCAGAGTATTAATTAATTAGATATCAGTAAAAACAGGTGATATATACCTGTCCTGGACGTGCGAAGTGGAACCAAAGTCATTAAAAGATATTCAATATGCTCTGTTGAAATCGTATTGAATGGTCAGACGTATAACGCCCAATGTTGAGCACAGGCCTCCCTCTAGGATTTCTACGCTGACCAGTCATGCTCTGCTCACATCCAGACTTTCATTAGATCCAAATCGCATTACATTTTTTCTACTTATTTATATTTTTCTTAAAATTTACAACATGTATCCTTTGGATCCCGAACTATGCACAGATTGTATCTCAAGACCCTAACTTATATACATACATTTATGTAATTACATAACTATGTGAGTGAGTGTGTGTTTATTTGTCCGTTACTATATACGCTGAATGCCATATAACGAGTCAATGCTTCTGTATCTTCGAATGAAAGGTTGTAAAGTAGATTGTTTAACAATTTTTTCATACACATAGCTATTTAGGTAAGGATGGTTAATAATTTAGGTTTTAAAGGAAATTGTTTATACGGTATTACGGTTTTCTTTTAAAAATGTATTTACATGATTATTTATTTATCGCCGAGTGTATAATGTGCGTTCGCAACGAGAAATCTCGGTCAAGAGGAAAGATGCGATGCGCGAACACAATCGACTTCTTGGAGTTGATGTCCTTGCGACGGACCCGGTTTATTACTTAGCGACGATTTCTGATCGTTTACAGAAATGGTCGATCGGCGATTTATCACCTAACCCAACGAGAAGTTTTTAGTCGGGAAACATGTCAAGAAAACGTTTGCACACATCTTTCAGTATAATTATCCTTAAACATTGCAACGATATTGGCGTTTATATACATTATTATTTACGACATACTCACATTCAATTTATTATAATTTACATCAAATTTTCTACACTTATTATTAGTATTTTCAAAAAAAAACTGTTTTTTCCTTAAACAAAAAAATAAATATATTTCTAAGTAATAATCATAACATCCGTAAACATGCTGTTGAAACAGTACGTTATGTGAAACGTTCAAATAATCCAGTCTATTCAAATTATAATGAACGTAATAAATTTTTTAACTAATTAGCATAGATATATCTTTCGTTACATTGTAAATAAACTGGAATTGGATCGGCAAACGTATATATATATAGACATGCTACAGGCCTCGCATACCGCCTGTCAACGTTATAACAACTTATTAACAACGCATTAAAATTCTTAAAGCAGAAGTAATAGAACTTGTGACTTTTATCCTGCGTTTTAAATCCTTTCACCACATCAAACCGGTTATCAGTTGATTTCCTAATATCAGTTGAGATTTTTAATTTAAGCGAATTCCGAAGTAAGCTTATGCGACTCGTGAAATATCAACTTATTTGCATGAATTTCCTTTAAGATTATTTTCATTAGAAGACAGCATATTACAACAAAGATTCAACCGGCAAAAGCCAAGGAAAACGCGCTGCTGGTAGGAAGAAGTGGTATGGTATAGATTTCGGGGAGTGTTAGCAGGAATGAATATGAAGTATTCATCCATCCCATTTCCACTACCGGAAAACAAGACACCTTATTTTGTGGACATCCCTAATATACTCATAAAGAGGTTTTTTTAATAAGGTTTTGTACCCACGCAATTTGATACATAGCTCAAAGCATGATATTAATTGGTATTATACTAAATGCACGTAGGTTGAAAAATTCATTGGAGCAGGTCGAAATTGACCCCTCCGGAGTGAAAAGCAGTTCAAACCATTAGGCTATCATGACTTACATAAAGAGGTTTAGCTCTTCATCTTTAATAAGAACAGCTCAGGAATGGAACAAGTTTCCAGCATTAGTGTTCTTGTTAAAATACGATGTGGGTGTATACAAATCAAGGTGAATTAGCATCTACTAGGTTAATACGCTTTACCACCTCAGAACTCATAGCCACTTAACACCAGATGGGATAGGCAAGTGGACTGGATCTGAACACCATCAATTAAAGAGAATAGCGGAAGACCGAAATAGTTCTGTCTGGTCGCCAAGCTTCACTTTGCACGGCGCCTCATGATCGGTGTTTGGGCGTTGGATACATGGAATTATAATTGGTTGTCCGGGAACTCCATGCCAATTTTCGGCAGGTTTTATTACGTCAGGTCTGAATATATCAGAATGATTAAATATTACTTATCATACAACTGTTAACATTCATATTGTACTGAGTGATGCTGCGGTAGTTCTGATATAACGCGTTAACTTAGAACTACTTATTAAGACCGCAAGTAAGTTAATGTCCTGTAACAATCGTAATGAGAAATAGATTTCAGTAGTTAACTTTGAAAAATCTATTTGATTTTGGGAGCACTGTGTATCAGGTAATGAATATGTTCAAGTTATATAGAGTATCGAATTACAAAGGTTTATTACATATTGTGACTATCCCTTTCTTAAATTTGATGATAATTATCCTTATAGAACAATTATAATCATACTTTACGTGACCAGGTCAATAAATGCTTTACTTTCAT
>DWLS01001758.1:0-20381 GCA_018246255.1 Pachliopta kotzebuea | reverse complement strand
AGGTTGTTGATGATGAAGCGTGATTCGCCCAGGATATGATCACTCTAATATGTTAACAGTCACAACACAGCGATGCTGTTACGGCGTCTGATCAATTACATGAAGGCGGAAGATATCCTGGCAGATTTGTAAAAATCTCATGTCCCTGGCATTAGCTTTTAGTCACTGGCTAAAGAGCAGTTAAAATTAAAGTTAATTTGTACGTGTATATCAATGAACTTTAATTTTGTACTGACAACCTTATTTAAAAGTTTTGATTTAATAAGAGGTCGGAATGTGATTTCGCCGTGAATGTCGTTAGTGACTTATTATACAAGGAATAAATAGATCTTAAATATTATTAAGAAATATACAAGATCATATAGAAAAAGCGTTCATTATATTGAAACCGAACACATTCATTAACATACATATAAAGAAATTATTTAAACAATAATTTTAAGCTAATTTGAAATGCCAATTGTACAATATTGATTGATGTTTATTGCTATTTTGTTATATTAATCTGTTAATAAGCTACAAATATAAAAAACAAATTCATGTTTTGCATACAAAAAAATCGATTTCGATCGAAAATAATGCAATTAAATATTAACTTTATAGATCATTTTCTTATAAAATTAAAAAGAGATCTGAAGCAAATCAGCGGTGCCATGATATTTAATTTCGGACGTCGCACTGTCATTTAAATAAAAAAAAGGTGATGCCGTGCAGGGTAATATAATAACATCGATTTTATTTTATGTAAATGCATGTACTACAAGTAAAATGTGATAATAATAACCTTCTTACCTGTCAATCCAATTCGCTACGCCACAATCACGTGGAAACTTCAAATAGAGTCCACGATTTACGGCCACTTGACGGCGCAATTGAAAATGCGCTTTGAATTGCTTCATTTTAAAATACAAATTACTTTGTAGTGTATTTATTGAGTTTGTTACGAATTTGAACCCTGTGCTGTTTAAGTTTAAAGCGGTATATCGCGTGATGTGGTTTCGTACAGCGATAGCAATCTCTCCGAACGAGCCGGTGACCGCGCGTTATAATGGTGTTGTCGGTAAAGAAGTCATTATTCATTTTTTTAATACAGTGTTTTGTTGAAACGACATTTTCACTAGCGTAATCACGATTTGTACAGGCAATATATCAAAGTAATAAAAGCGGAGTTATTGCCGCTCGGTAACAGCTCTGATGATTTTCAATTTGATGTCTTCATCGCGTTGTTTTACTCAGCGCGAACGCGAATTAACTCGTCGATCATTAAGCACGATGGTGAAATGTCCAGTTTTTGCGCCTCGTCCCCACCATCAAATATGTTGTTATTCATTTATTTATTAATGCACATGTTTACATTTTTAACAACGTACCTTTTTTAATGATATTAATTAAAGGAAGCTTGTAAAAGCCACAGTTGTATTACAATTTTTGACATAAATTAAATAATAAGTGCTAATATAATCACTGATAATATTTACTTGAACTTGTCAGTCAATATTAAGTAAAGCCTATTTATAAATGAAGAAAGTATTAGAATACTACAACTGATGACCATTGATTACGATTTTTATTCTCAACTACACGATAGACTGGAAGATAGTGCCCTTTGGCTTTTACTTTAAATGTGAACTGTCGAAAGATAATATCTATTATCTAGAATGTCTGATTAACTGCGCTGCAAACGGACGTATTAAATAAAAACCAATCTTCGCGAAACGGCGACTTCGACTTTCTCATTCCATAAACAAGAACAGAAAGACTTGCTTCACCATACAATGTATGGAAACCGCAACAAATAATAGTTTCCAACCATATGTGTGAGTTATGGCGACACGTTTCATATGTACGCAGTTTACTTTACAATTTAAAGTTTCACCGAGAGCTGAATTTTCATTCTTCGGTAGATGCAATAAGGATATAAACATTTCTTGTACGGCTGTAACCAAAACCTTGCGAAGATGTTGAAGCAGCAGAAACGATGTTGGCGATGTCTTAATCAATGGCGGAGAGCTGTGGGAGCGGGATGTGTCCAGAAACAATTTGCAACACAATGTAAAATCCGTTCGTGGATACATGCGCCGGCGCATTACCATTGTACCAGAATTCAATTCTTCTTATGTCATTATATTTGTGGTCAAAAAATATAATTAAACTGTTTATTGTAATAAATTTATACTAAGTCTAAGTTTGGAATTGTATAAGTGACAGCGGCAAGCCAATGCACCATAGTCCATCATCTCGTTCAATCTTAAGAAAGATATTTTTTTTTGTAACAACATTAATATTTATAAAACAAAAACATTATTTCTTATTTTGTTTTGTAAATATTGAGTAATCGTGTCACAACAATTATCTGGTCGTATTAATGCATGCAGTATGTGTAAGTGTTAAGGCGGATAGGTTGGCGGATTCTTGGCGATATAGTGATTACAGTTAATAGAGACCGACACTCATGATGTCTCACTTAGACTGGGGTAAAAGCACATTTAATGTTCTACAAGAATTTACAATATTTTTATTATATAACATATGTACTAAAATTTGATAGACAGGTGTTAAGTGATTAAGACTAAGATATAATAAACAGAAAATAGTCTAGTCATTTAAAAATAAAAATACAAGCTAAGTTTATTTTTCAACACTGTTGTTTAGTTTAATACAAAATTGTAACAAGGTACTGATACTTGAAATGTTAAATATCTAGTACAAAAATTAGCGGTTTAGTGGTTTTGTGTTATTTTAGCTGGGGGGGAGTCATTATTGGTTATAATTGTTATTATTAATGAAACCAAAATATCGAACTTTATGCAAAGATTTTTAAAACATTTATATATATGTAAGTAATAAAGTAGTCACTCATCGATTCTGTTACCCTAAAATTCTTGACGCAGCGGGGTGCGCGCGCGCCGCGGGGCGCCTCGTTATTAGCACCTCGCGGTTCAAAGCGAGCCGCCGCCCCCTCCTCCTCGCGCTCTCTCACCTCCGCACCCCCTCTTCACTCCTGCACGCCTCGTTAGGTTATCCATAATCGTTACCTCCCACGCCAGGACCTATAATATATGACCTTATGAATTACTATGACATAACGTGCGCGCAAAGCCTAGTTAACCACGAAATTGATCAGGTACCTGGTTTATTTACAATGGACCCACTGTCTGGACCAAAGAAAATAAGTTATAAGTAAATACATCGGTTATATTTGATGTTTTAACTAGATGTCACATAGATTACTTAAATTTAAACCTTTTTTAAATCTTGTTGTAGTTTAAACATTTGTTAATAATCATTTATTAAGTGTTAGAATTATCAACTCACAAACAATAAAAAAATACAAATTTCACATTGTTGTGAACTAAGTTAAACATTTTCTGGAACTTACTACAAAAATGTATAAAATTAATAATTAGTTATAGTTCATTAAGTGTATAAAAAATTAATACTGGTTATTATCATATTATATAATCTGATGAAAGTTTAAAATTTAGGTTTATTCAATTGAAGTATGTTTATATATTAAAAATATTTACATAATCAAGGACAATTTCATTACATAAAATATACTTTCTTTAATTGCGAATTACGCATTATAATTATGCATGTCCTGGGATATCCGCAAGAATGTTCATACTACGTCAGAGATTGGTCTCGCCACGCAATCTGTCAGGTTGTCAGTTTAAATTAGATAAGTGAAATAATTTTAATTATAAGTATTATAAAATTATTATAGCTGACCGTTTTTAAAATATGAATCCAGTACTAAACTTGATATCAAGTAACAAACGATTATACAAGGGTTTCGTTATTATTGATAGAGACAATTGAGCTTATTTTCGCTTTTTTGTAGATATCTTAATTTCCGGGGAAGTAATAAACTATGCAATAAAAAATCTTCGAATAACATAAAATATCGTTTAACAACAAGATCAAAACTATTGCAAAGGCTTTAATTTGTGTTTTATTTATAATTTAAAAGCTTTAAAGGTACTACTTTAGATGCATCTATATAATCATCATGCATTAATCATTTGTACAGACAGATACATCTTACGAGTTGAAGACGTCAGTGTAAACGTAAGCTAAGAGCACTGTTTTCAGTTTAATTATTAGGAAATATATGTGTACCATGTGTTTTTATTTAATCATCTGGCATGCTCTTATTTTATTAATGTACTATACAAAAGAGTTCAACGCGTGCTGTTCCAAAGTAAAGAGTTGAGAATTTATTTATATTCTTTGTTAAAACACCGCAATCAATAATGTGACATAATATACTTATGTACATATAAAAAAGGCAGTAAAGACTGAGATATGTGCTTAATTAGTTCATAATGAATATAATTATATACTAAAAACTACCTCGCTAGCTCATTTTATTAATTTTCTAATAAAATGTTTGTACAATAGAGCAAAAAATGTGTGTGTGATTATGAGTGTTATATTATTATTAATGAGTGATTATTATTCTTTATTATAAAGTAGTCTATAATATAGCACTATATCCATCGTTATATCTTAATGCTTATTTTATAATAAACAACTATGTACTACTACCTAACGAATTCCCCCACTCGCATTTTTCATTACTACCACACAATGCATGTTTTATCAGGCGGGATCTTCTTCAGTTAATCTTAATTAGCGGCGGTGAAAAAGTGTCGGCTCATTGTTTCTGGCGCACACGCACGCCTCCTGGCGGAGGAGCGGGGGCGGCGGCCAATCACACTATACTATACGTATGCCAGGAATGCGGACCAGCTCATGCGTGGGTTTGGTAAGAAACATGTGTGGTGGTGATGCAGCTGTGAAATAATAGTAAAAATTGTTCAGAAAGTTAATTTAGAAGCAATTTCATTTATATCAATTCTATTAGAATTGTTTGCAATTTTATAAAACGTAATTAGATATTAAAAATCATCAAAAGAAATAAGAAACCCACAAACTTAATTATTATGTTATAATCTAGTTTTGAATTTATTAGTTTTTATGTTTGTCTTATTTGTTTTGTTTTTGTTTTAATTAAGCAACTTAAAATAATTTTCAAATGAAGTCAGTAAGTAGTATTCCGCCTTAAACTGCCATTACACAATAAATTGATCCCGGGAGGTCTTAAAAAATTTTGACACGGAAAATTTGTTATAAAAGATAGTAAAAAATTATTTCTGCTGATGACTCATTATATTTGAAAAGTATCGTTTTTAAAATATGTAGGAGATTGTTATTGGTAGTAATTGGTTTACGTACATAAATGATTATTAACAATACAATTACCTTCTTTACCAATTTGCGTTTTGAAATAACTTTCATATATATTTATTGATACTTCGATAGGTATTATGTTGCCTAAACCGCCTGTACAGACTTTTCGTAAATAGTTTGATATTTTATGAAGACAAGTCAATCATTAACCAATAGTTGTCTAGAGCCAGTATCCTGTACTGGACACAGGGTTCCCTCAAACATTAGTTATTACTTCTGTAAGTTCAGTAGATTAGCATTTCTTCTATGTAATATTTTTTAACACGCAATAAGATGGAGAGCGGCGAGCCGGCCGACACACGCGCGACTTATTAACGCATCAAGCGATCGCAACGGGACCCCGCGATGTTATTATTTAGCCCGTTAATAATGGACTCATCTTTTCGCCCGTGACAGGTTCACACCTTGAGACGGCGAATTGACTCTCTTTATTATACGAGCTCTTTTATTTTCTCGGTCGCTTTATGAGGGGTTCTTTGTGAGTCGGCCGACGCGCCGCGCCCGCCGAGAGGTGTGAAACGATGCGCGCAGATAATGTTATGGCGTTTTAATAAATTTAACTTGATTGTAATTGCGATTGCGATTGTCCGGGTTTTATTTATTAGTAACCAATTCGGGGTTAGGATTATATTAAAGTCAGGTTATTGAGAGAACGAATCAGTCTTGGTGTCACTTTTCGTGTCGGTGGAGAAATTTTTACAAGATATCTTGGTTTGAGAAAGTTATGTAGGATTTTCATCACTACTGCTAAAACACACTGCGTTAGGAGGGTAAAAGACCGCTCTGCGCTACGGTTTATATACATGTTTATAAGTATACAATACATCTTATAAAAGTCAGTATATTTTGTCCTTTTTTAATGACTAGTACGTATAAAGAGTGTAAAATAATCTTATTTACATACGACTATTGCAATGTGTTATTTACAAAAAAAAATTATTAATAATGCGAGTAACATTATTGAGAGTCAGTAAAGGACTTGTATCGGTTCATGATGACGATTATTCAAAGAATACAAAAACGTCTCTTCATTAAACATCTCCGAATTACACACTTTCAGATTCGGATAGAAAAAGAGTTTTAAGTAACTTAGCAATACATTTAGATCTTGCGTCAGCTGTTAAATCAACAATTAGTGTCAGTAACCAGGAATGCACACTGTTGACAAAATAAGTAGAAACTAATAAGTAATAAATTAAACATTCAATTACAGGCGTTAATTAAGTAGTCGCGGGGGCGAGGTGGCAACTAATTTAATTACGAAATGTCTGTCCGCAATGCGTACAATTTAACCATGTACCTAATAGAGTAGTCCTTGCTTCGCTATTTAATAACACCATTCCTAACATACATACTTCCACACTTAAAATATTTATGTTCCATTAACTTTCTAATTTAATAATAATATAGTTTATACTTTGCAGCATTTTTTACTGTTTATATGTAACGCCGCAACTCTTTTTTCTGCTGTCGAATAGTAGAGTGCAAAAATTACTGTCTTAAGCTTTGAAGCGCGGTTGTAATTAGTGATTTTGATTTAATTACTGCTGTAAAAAAAAGTAACGTAATTAAAAAAAATTCAACGCTGCGGCTGGAAAAATAAGAGAGATTTTTTAACCTGATGATAACCTTTATTTAAGAAGAATTTTATCGCTTTCATTTAACTATTTATCTCAACAAAAATAATTAATTGCTTTATTACAGCTATTTTCATGGGAACACCGTGTTTATAGATGTCTTTATAACACAGTGAGCTTAAAACTGGTGATAAAAAATTATGATATAAAACTTACTTTTCTGGTGCAACAAACCAAAGCAAATTTTGTCCTCCGCTCATAAAATAATTTATGATATATGTAGCGTTTTTTCACACTTATAGAAAATATTTGATAAAGGAATTTAATGTAAATACATTTAAATAATTAAGGAGTAAAAGATTACACGGTTTGGTTACGTTGTTCAGATCAAAGCGCGAGAATTAAGAGCCCGCGCACGATCGATTGTTATCATAAAAAATTGCGCGCCGCCCCCGCGCACCACAACCATCGACCTGTAGAGAAGAGTGTTACGGAAAATAAGTGAAGCGACTTTTTGTAGATAGCGATAATACCATGATCTCTTTTTTATGAAACAGCGAAAACATTTCGCAAAGAAAGCAAGCACTTCGTTAATATTAATACCGATGGCAAGTCTCTTATGTTGGAGAGCATGTATGTACCAGCGTAACCTTAATTCTCTCCTTCAAATATTAATATTCTAAAATAACTGTAAATCAGTCTGAAGCAAGCTGTAGCCAGTGAATAAATAAGAGTTAAAAAAGTTATCATCTGTCTCCAAATACAACGTACTTATCGTCGTATAAAAAGGGCTCTTATAAAAATAATTACCATTTCTCATTATGTATTTTTTATATATTTACTTTAATAAAAACATCTTCCTTTTTTTTCTATTTCTTTCTTTTCTAGATGAATCAAGACAAGAATAATTTATTTCAGAAAGAATATTTCTTTATTCAACGATTTTCTATTTAACATTTTGCAAAGGTTTACTTCGTTTTAAATGAAGGGTTAAATAATAACTAAAATGTCTTAAGGTACTTATAGTTCAAAACAGAGTAATATTAAAGGTTATAAACATGATTACACTTTAAATGCAATTGCAGTTTATTAATTAATGAGTATAATTAGTCTTGGCTTCCCTTTTCATGTTCCACCCCGCCTACAAGCTCCAATCCGTAGCTTTGTCTTGATATATGACGCTGTACAGTATTATCAAAATATAACCCAGATGTGATGTAAGAGTAATGCAGTTTAGTAATCCAGTAACTACAAGGTTTCCTATACGTTGTAATGTATACCATCGAATAGAAGTTATTACATAAAACGTAGAGTATTGCAACACAAACACCCGGCACGATGGTCTAGATCTAAAAACTTCTCGTACCCTTCTTAATACGTTTGTTGTTACGGGTGTTAATTATCAAAACCTCAGCGCTGCCAATGGTCATGAATTTAGGTAAAGATAATATAATGTACATTCTAGACTATGTTATTAATCCGACATATCCCTGACTAAATATGTTTCGTAGCAATAGTAAATTAGAAACATGCATGGATTCGTTTGATCTCCGCAAAATGGACGATCTCACTATAATGTAGTTATTAGATCAAATTATCCCACTGTTACTACTAGTTATTCGTATATCTGTTGGATTTAAAAGAAATAATAACAAAACAAAATAGAATATCCAAATACCTTATAATTTTTCTTTTCTTTAAAAATATAAGTAAAGGAGAGAGGAACCTTTTACCAGCTCATGATCTGAGAATGCATCGTCCTTTTCACTTGGATATTGCCCCTTCAATACGCCGGTTAAGTTCATAGCCATTTAAATTCCTGCCTTAGGCGCGCTGTAATATTTTACGTAAAACGCTATTAATTCTAGACGCACGAGGTGAACTGTGTTAACATTAAAATAATCTTTTAAGCCGACTTGTACGGGCGTTAAACTGGGGACACACTGAACGGAAAATACTTTTTTTCGCTTCAAAATCTTCTGGGGGTGCATCAGGATAATAAGAAACTTATGCTCTTTGAGACTTCCTTGAATCTCTTACGGAACGCCAAGCTGCAGTGCTCCCTGTCAAAATGAAACATGCCAATATAATAAATGTAGAAGAAAATGGAAGAGAATGCGATCACTGTTTATTTACCTTGACCTTGACTTCAATTCCATACGGTGTGAAGTGCCTATAATGCCATAGAAGGTGAATCGTGCACGTTTATAAGGCTCTCATTCGTTAATGTAACAGAAAACAACAGTGCTATTATGGCATCAGACCTACAGTACTTAGGCGGATTCGAAAAACTCTTTCCACCAACCAGATTCAATAAAACGAATTAAAACCTGAGACTTCTGTAAAAAGTGTGGTTGGGCGATGGTCCATATTTTGCTTATTTTTTGTGCAACTATTTGTATATACCGTATACTATATCTATATGTGTAATAAAATGATCTACATTTTTTTATTATTATTAGGCTTAAAAGAGAGAATATGCAGTGTTAAAGTGACTAATGATGTCGAGGATAGAGCGTAGTGGAGAATACAGACATGGGATACTGGACCCCCGCTTAGAACAATTAAGTAAGGAAGAGAGATTAACAAACCCATTTCATATTTATATTGGTTACTTATATACTTGTTTATGTTCAATTACACGAAAAAGGCGTTCATCTGATTGTAAGTGGATATGCTTGTCCCATAACATTGTGGCGCTGGTTAAGATGGTATACACGGCACCGCATTGCGCTCGTAGCTGAAATAAAAGACGTTAAGTCTTGTGACCACAGAAATTTCACTAGGTTACAACACCCCTCAAATTGTAACTTAGTAATGTTTGCTTACTACTGTTTATTGGTTGCAAAAGGTGTTGCGGTGTTAATCTACCTAGACGGTCTCCGATAACAAAGACCAACTTTCAGTGGCGTAACAGGCTGTTATTTACAACTACAGCAACCCAAAAGGTTAGGTTTAGGTTAGGTTCAGCACTCTCTTGTATCGGAAACCGAGGTTTTCCGATACAAGAGAGTGCTGAAGTGATGTTTGTTGTTTAACTGAATATTTTCCATCAGCTTTCCGAAGGTATGGATTAGTGGAAGTATTGTTGTGTGTTCAGTGTGTGCCCAGCTTTGGTCGGCGAGGCGGGCCGGCCGCGTCCCTTATCGCGCGCGCAGCCCGCTCCGGTTATTATTTTTCAGTGTTACTGTTATTGCGCGCGGCGAGCTCATTACACCGCCATTACATCGCTTAACAAACTATTAAACATCTTCTTTTAATGCCCCACCATTGCGATGGGTCCTCCCGATCGGCAGTTGCGTGGTAAATTGTAATTAAAATGCACTCGCTGAACTTTATAAACAGCCCATATCGTTATTATCTACTTTATATAACACAACTTTTCTCGCTTTCTTCAATTCCGCGGTTACTTTTACTATGTATCTGTTGAGAGGTTACTTTTTCAGATGATCTAAATGTAGGTCACCGGAAGAAAAATTTTTGATGCTAAGTATGAATAATTAACTTCACATGATGTTTTTTATAGTCTTTCAGCGGCTCTAAACTTTATTTAGAAAAATTCAAGTCCTAACTTTAATGTTACCTTGTTGCAATTCTTTTATATTTTTTACATGAACTATTATTTAAGGTAAATGTATAAATAAAAATTTGTATTGCAAAACAAAAATTAGGAATGTGTAACATAATTTTAATAAAACTGTAGTGCTCACTACTAATTTATCTCATTTTACGTACAACTAGATTTACGCAACATGGTATTCTACCGAAAGAAATAAGTATACAGCCCATATTTTGATATATCCCATTTCTAAATAATCTTGCTGAGGTTTCGAAAACAATGTGTGAACTGTCATATTACTTCTTGAAGGAAAAACCCCTGTATTACCGGGGTACCTAATTTCACCTCGGTTAATCTAGTTTACAACATCGGACCGTTTCGCAAATGGTGTGGGGCGTTGTTCGCTGCGCATGCGCTCGCGCTGAAGATGCGCGATATCGGCGGCGCGATCCCGCTGCGAACTGATTAATACTTCCCCTACATAGAGTTGCTGCTATCATCAATAATACTGCATAATAATATAGTGAAGGTGTGGAGTATACTTAATCTTATATATGGTCAATATTTAACATAATAGAAAAATATATCAGCTGAAAATAATCCATGAAATCCGTAGTAGGTGTTGCTTCTATTCATTTTGAAGAAGATAATTATCTGGTGATGATTTATAAAGAAGAAACTTTGTTATTATTTTAATAATAATCCATGCGGTTGGTAATCAGTTGCACGCTATTAATAATACTAAAAAATAGAAAATAATTTGATATCTAATTGCTATTATTTATAAGGATATCGTAGCAAATAAATGACAGTGATCGCCCTTGGGGTATTTAACCACTCGATAAACTTGCGTAATTTATAACGAGCAATAACAATGTGTACAATATCTGAGGGGTAATTTCTCAAAAGCACACCTCGCCCGTAGCGGCCGGCCAGCCGACAAATTAAATAGCCCAGCGTCAGAACGACGGCAGGAATAACCGCCGCGTGCCGATTCAATGATAACTAAAGGAGCAATGCCTCCCAAACAAATTAAAAAAAAATCTAAGAGTACAGATAATGAATTAATAAGTAAATGAAGGGATAGTATTAAAATAAGAGAGAGTAAATATAACATATTTATCAATAGATGTATTTATAGTAACAAAACAGCACGCACATGAACAAACAAATTCGATAAAGTAGAACAAGTACGAATAAGTACTTTGATATATATTCGCTGCACATAATAGTGTGATAGTACAAAAGACCTTTGCTTTTTCGTTTATATATCTACTAGATGAAAAATAAAAACTTGAAAAATAACTTGGAATGTAGTTAATCATTTTTTATTAAAAAAATTATGCTTTTGTAGCCTAAATATTTGAGATAATGAAGAGAATGTTACTCTTTATTTACTTTGAATTTCTTCTATATAATATATATGTGTATGTATAGTTATATTAGACAAGGCGCATGCTGGGTCTGGTTCAATTAATATCCCAAAAGTATTATTTTTATATATTCGTATAAGTGACATATAACTATATATTTATAAAATATAGACTCTCTACTTAATTATAATTGAATTCAATAGCAGCATTTGATCGCCTTTAATTGTATCTAAATAAATATGTCTGGGTTTTTTAAAAAAACTAAAGAATTTTTTACATATTATAATTACATCATAATCAAAACTAATTTTCGGTGCCCGACAACTGAGCAGAAATTTAATTAACGGTAAATAAGAAAACAAATGTCGGAAACGTATTATGAGTAACATAAAAAAAGAAAATAAAAAACTGTTACGAATATCCGTAAGATACCTGCGATCTTGAACTTCCCCGCACCTTGTGGCAAATTGAAAACGACGCGCTTGCCCTGCGAGCTAATAATAAATTCCCAAATAATAATAATTCATAAATAATAATCCTTGAGCAGCCAAAATAAAAATATTATACACGTCGAAATAATAAAAGGATTCGCCCACCGACCGCCCGCCCGCCGGCCACACGGGCTGCTTTCCGATCACTAAAACATTTAACCAAATTTGTATACATTTTACAATAAAACAAAACGATTCATTTTACTAGTTTAGATAACTTTATTAATACATATGACGGGACGAACGAGTTGGTAATCTGATGATTGTTATTTAACATAGAAAATATTTTATCGAAACTCAAAAGTAAATATAAACATATGATATAATTGACTACTAATTTAACTTATAATAATAGACTGTTGTGGGTACAGGTATTTTATATATTAGTATGTGATGTCGGTGTAGTAAAAATAAATTAGTTATTGTCAACGCGCTACGTGTTTCATTGCAATCACAACATGATGGCAGCGGTGGAAAACGAACCAACGCCTCCGAAGAGACTAGTGAGTAATATCTTAGGAATTACTGTATGTACCGTTCACCTGATACGCTTGTCCATATCAACTTGACGTGTGTAAAGGTGGTATCAGGACGGGGCAACGCCTTTGCTCGTCGTTATAACGGATCAGGTGTAAAGTTTTGTTACATCAGTAGTTTTATTAGGTTAGAGAACCCTTCAAACCAGAACACAGTAATATTCGCACAGTACTATTTATCAACTCCAATTAGGGCTGCGGTGCGTACATAAGATACCTAAACGATACCCTACCTAAACGATATCCGGTAACAGAAATCTATAACCACTAAATTAAAAAAGTAATATTGTTGTCGCATACCTGGTGTTCCTTCGTTTATAGGAGTGTGTTGGGATGTGTGCGTGTAAGTGACGTTGAATGATACATAAATACGCGTGACTGCGTGCAACAACCACCGCGTGTGCGCCGCGCCGGCCCAACCAAATTGTTTTTTCGTGCAACACCTATAATTACGCGATACGTTACGTTTTTGTTTGGCCCACATTTCCCGATCCTCTAATTTTTTGGTGGTTTTTTGCCGTACCTTTTGTAGTCGTTAATATGATTACACCGTAGAGATGATGGCTTCATACTCGTTTTAGGTTATAACTTAATTTGGCCCGGCTCGTACGTATTTGTTTTTTATTGTTGTCCCGACTTCCTGAGAGCGGGCCTGTTCCACTTTCTGGTTATTTTTTTTTTGCCTGACGGTCGTTAGTTTGGGGGGTTATTGAATGAGATGGCCGGTGAATTGTCAGCTCGGATGTTTCTCCGCGTACGCCGCTGCGTCAGGTTTTCGGTTTGATATCGTGTGTTGACTCAGTGTGCGCTGTTAAATTGGTTTGTAATCTGTTAGCGCGTTTTTTTGTTGCGGTGCGCCCTGCCGCATCGCTCGCGTTTCTCCACGTACTGTTGTTAACGGTTAGTTACCTATTTGTGTTATTTTTAAACGTGTAAATTAATTTCTAATAGCGTCTACACTCTACGTGCATTTAATAGCGTCGGGACGTCTGTTCACGCTACGTTAGAATAGTTTTGTTTATATAAAATTAACGGATTATCAACAAATATACTCGTACTAAATTATGACATGAAACTATTTAATATGAGGAACAAACCACTTAACCCACTTATCTTTTTTTTTGAAAGTACTCTCGTTATAATAATAATTTACCTGACAATTGATATTCGTATATTCACTACATCTGTGGGAATTTTTTTAACAAATAACTATACTAAACGTATCAAGATCAAGTTGACTTATATCTAATGCATAGAAAATATCTTAGAAAAGTAGTTACTTGTGTTATAGTTATACATTAACTAATAGGTAGGCGTTTCTTTTTAGGGGTCTGCTGATTATGTTTAATTTCGCTGTCAAGTGATATTGTGCAACTATGACTGTATTCCTGTTTGAAGAGTATTATTTTTATTTAACTATGGTGACGGGATAAATTTCCTGTGCCAAAGCAATTAGTACGATGTGCAAATTTTCTCACTTGTGGCCTCATCGCTATAGGTAAATGCATGGCATTTAGCTGGGGAATGTTCTCTTCTTCAATTTATATTTGATTATAAGAATGATATTTCATGTGCTCAACATGTCTTTTTTCACCACGTTATTTAAATAGTTTCGTGAGGTGTTTTCTAGTCTGGTGTATGATATCAATTCTTCTTGTGAATGCTGTTAGTTGAACCCATCTTCAGTAAAGAAGTGCAAGGTGGTAGAAATATTTCACTTATACAGTGATATATTACTGATCCAGCTTAAGTCTGTTGCAGGCTGTTGTTAATGATGATACTACTGATCTGCGTCTTTTTCTATTTGTCACTTTATAAGACATTCTCGAGAGGTGGGGCAGCATTTTGATTCTGATGCTACATGGCTTTGACTGTAAAAAAGTGTACTAAAAAAATAATTTATGTAAAAGAGTTTATGAAAAAGTTAGTGTATAGCTGGCTGTACCGGTAATGTCTTAATAAAGGCGTGGGGTTCGATTTGACAAGGAAATTGTCGGCGCGGGGCGACGTGCAAATTGGCAGCAACACCGCGCGCACACGCGACCGGCGCCGCGCGAATTACTGCCCTATTTATATCATCTCTACACGATAAACAACTCCCGCACGGTGAAAACTGATCTTTTTTTTTAATTATACAGACTAACACTTCACTACGAACCCGTGTAATAGTAAGAGACGTTGTAGTCTATAACAATAAAGAACGTATTAGTCTAAAAGAATTCACTCTTCTTTTTATTTGAGATATTTTATCAGCATCTATTAATGTAATAATAATAAAATTAACATTTTAAAATACTTCCGACATTAATTAAAATCTCTTATAATTATCATCATCGGTCTTTGACAGGCCATTGATGGATTTGGGCGTTCCCAAAAACGCTATTTGGACCGACCGCGGCTGTACTATACCGTCGATCCTGTTTTATACTACTTTTACTAAAACATTAAAACTAATAAAAATTATTTTTGTGTCCGCGGTAGATGACCAGAA
Source organism: Pachliopta kotzebuea (assembly GCA_018246255.1). Taxonomy (NCBI): domain Eukaryota; kingdom Metazoa; phylum Arthropoda; class Insecta; order Lepidoptera; family Papilionidae; genus Pachliopta; species Pachliopta kotzebuea. Next base: position 5,098 of record DWLS01001758.1, on the reverse strand, counting down.
AGTATAATAATATTGTAATGGCTAATTTTTTTTATATACGTAAAGGAGAATTTCTGTAAAATGTCTGATACGAATTAGAAGATAATAGTTGTTACTGATATGATCAAAGAATTAAACAAACGTAGTTGAAATTCCTTTTTTCTTCGGTGATAAAACGTTTGTATAGTTAAAATCATTGCTAAACATAAAAGTTTAGCGATAAAAACTTTTATCATGAAGATCACCAATGAGGAGGCCCAGACATGTAGCGATTACGCAAAGCCCGTTTCCTTTGCTCATAAACGAATAGCAATTACCGAGTCGCGTTAGGATATTTGATTAGGATCTGCATCTATCTAAAGCTAGTGTTTAATAAATTAGTTTGTTGATATAAATACAGGCTTGCTGTTCGACCTGGATAAGGCGATAAGACGACCAGTTTAATAGGACACAGGATTTAGGCCGTATAACGTTCACTGTCGCAATATCGTGTGAAGTACAGTTAATGAACTTTTATTATTGATTATAATTTAGTTGCATGAATAGGTAATACGAGACTTAACATTTAATGTTTGGAAACGATAAGTAAAACTTGATGCTGTGTATAACCATTTACTAGCACCGCTTATTTCGTCGCTTTCTTGAATACAAAAAGGTATATTATACGTAGGAAGTAATAGTAGGTATGTTAGGAATGCTAATTTACTTCACATTAATAGTTTATTTTTATTATGATATCATCATTAATAAAAGCTATGAATCAATGTAGTTGAAAAGCATTCGTGTTGCAATGTTAAATGCTACAGTGAACCTACAATATATAACTATCGAATAGTTTGTTAGTTTAATCTTCTTCATTTATCTTAGACTATTACCCAATAATTATGTGATTCATATAGCCATAACTATATTATTACATTCTTCTTTGTACTAATTTACGCTTTTTGTCTTCAACACATGTATGATTAGCCCCCAATTTTTCTACCTTTAAACATTTTTCATTGTACCATACCAGCTTCGCTGCAATTTTGATAAATTTTTGGATATTGCTTATTTCATAAATTTTTACTACAATTTATTAAACTTAAATATTTAACTGTTACGGTTATACAAAATATATTCCGGCTTCAGAAGAAGGCCCTGTTGTTTCGTTCCTTTGAAGTAAATTATAAAATATTTATAAATAAATAGCGTGAAGAATCTGTAAAAAGTATTGTTAGTGTCTAGTTCAATTGAAAAAACCTATGAATATGTGTTGAAAGTTTTATGCAAAGCAAGTAGTTAAATTGTACTTCACATAAGTGACGCCGAGTGCATTGTTAGTTTCATTAAATCGATCGCTCTCTGTAAATCTAAATCAATTTTATTGGCGCTCAGCGCAACGCCCGCGCCCTGGTTAAGTAATTACAGGCGTGCCATTATACTTTGACACGTCTCTTCGACTATTTGTATAAGGCTGGTGAAGGAATAAGGCGAGAGCGCAGGTCTCTGTCCGCTGGGCAGTGATTCGTATGTTAATTTTAAAAGCGGACTCGCCGTTGAAAAATTGATTTGGTCTGATACGATTTTGATTACACGGTTTGGTAGTCGTTAGATGCAATTATTTGAATGTCGGATTGGAGTCAGTCTGTTATGGACCATTTTTATTCCACGAAGTGATGGTAAGAAGATGTTCACCAGGTTGTAAGTGATATGGCCATAACAATTCGCGCTGGTTGCGATGACGGTCTGGAAATAAAATTGTATTGTATAAAATGAAAATTGTACCGAGTGTGCAAGTGTAGCAGATTTGGTCTGTGAGGTGATGAAGAAAGCAGATACAAGGATATGTAATAAAAGGAATGAAAGATAATAAGAAGTATGAAAGCGAGAAAAGTAGGAAAAGATTAAAGGAAATCAAAAGAAAGATATAAAATATAATAAGGATACGACAAGGTCGTACCAAACAAAAGGAGAAAGATTTAAAATAATTAATGTTTTCATATACTATTGTCTCCGGCAATAGAGTCCAGTCTTATCGCCAGTAAGAACTGTTTATTTTCTCAACATATCAAAACTTATACGTGTTTTCAAACCAATTTCTGCTGGAGCGCTTACTCTCTTGCCATTACTTATACAATCTTGCTATTCATAGCAAGATTTTTTCAGCTGGAGGCCATCCGTATTACTTCTTACTTTACTGCCTTTGTTGGGCAAAGTGGCAAAGTGCTTGAAAACACCGTGTTTTAAGGCAAGCATCTCGTCTGATTCGATTTTTGAGCCATGCTTGATGTAACTATAAAATATATGATACTGTATTATTATGGAATTCAAATCTTCTATAACGTCGAGTTAAATATTTAAATATAAAAGATTTAAAAAAAAAAACTGTAACTATTGTCCAAAAGATCTGCTTGACACCCACAATTACGATCTACAACTCTACAACCAATGGAAGCCCATGATCCAGTTTATGGTTTTATTACTTGGGTGCATATCTTTGAGATATAAATGCGTTTAGAAGATCCGCCTCTCGTTTCAATATACTTTATATGTCTGAAGTAATTTAACTACAACATAAAGTTTTGTATGTATTATTACTTTCTGTTTATTATATTTTGTCTTGCTACATTACAAAGATGTATATTACGAGGAAGACTAGAAAATATGCCAATGACTCAAATAGAGGATAAATATCTTAATAATATTTATTATTTTATAATACGTCATTGTTAGAATATTTTTGAGCAAGGAAAGATTTTGGAAGATAACCCCACTAGTTAGAGCCAAAGTGATGTGTGTAAAAAGACCATATACCCAAGTACCATTGCCAAGATTTTGTTAGTTTAATATAGCTTTGTTGTTGAAGTCAAATTTTATGACGTCAGATTGCACGCGACAAAATGGCGACCGTTTGAAATGCCGGTATCTGTTAGTAACTTAAACAAGTTTTTTTAAATGGTTTGAATATCTTTTAAGAGATCGATTATACTCTAAATTCAAGATATCGGTATGTCCTATATGCATTATTACCTTTTACCGCAAAAAGTCAATTTGAACATTTTGATGATACATCTATTAACAAATTTTAGTTTACCATTTTAAATGATATTAATTATTTCTATAATTCAACGGAAATAAAGAAATTGTCATTTATTTCCATGCAGTATGCCCTTTTTAATTTCCTGTAGCAGTATCGGTGGAGAGTTACGACGTCGTTCTACGAAATGTAGCACACCGGTCACGAAGGCTAGGCTTGTGTTAGAGCTAATACAGAAAAATATTTACATAAAAATCTTTCATAGGTAAAATTACGCGGTACTTTATGTTATTGTGTAGGAAATTTATAATATAAACAATATATAAAATCAAATATGTACTTGAAACTAAATCTACCCAAATATTTAACATATACATTCAAACTTTATAAATTTTGTAACGTATTAAACAATGCTTAATATGGTTAATAATTTAGCATATTATAATTCATTGATGGAAATAGGCTTTTGATTTGGGGAGTAATTGTTAAATTCCCCAGCTTCGTCGTGCGAAGTATATTGGTAAAAGGCACAGGAAAATTTATTACTCTTTTGCTGTAATTATTCCTTCTTAGCCGCCTTTTACGAGACTTCGTGTGTAAAAAGCTTAAAATGAAGTATCATTATAGGATAAGGATTAATAAATTTTTTGCAAAAGTGGAAGCTATTAAAATATTCAAGTTTTCATAAAGACTTTTGGTATTATCCACAATGCTTACATTAGCATCAACTTATTTTTAGACAATTAAAAAAATTTACTGGAAACAGTGTTCGTAACATTAGTAAATTATATAAACAATTGATCCATTAACTGAACACGCCGTTAAAACAATGGTGTTAGTTAAAAATAACCGTTTTAACACTTAGCGTGAACGCAAAGCGGTAGTTCGTTAAAGTTGGTCGGGCGCGCGCGCGAAATGCGCAAGGGGCATCGCACTGCGGCGCCCGCACGCGACCCTAACTAATTGTTTTTGTGCTTATTTCAATACATTTCATTAAAAAAACACACACGTTGTTTATTAGGTACAAAATTAATTAAATAAGTGAAAAAAAAAAATAGTTTGTATACTCCGTAATAGGTATGCAAAATATTCACACAAACGTTGCGCAATCTTTTTTACTATAGATATATAGAAAATGTCGATAAAACCTTGTTGTCAGCCAACAATTATAACCTAATGAGAAATTATTAAGATATAATAACAATTAACTATTCCCACGTTTTAATTAGTAAGCTTTTACCTTGTAATAGAAAGGACCTTCATGAAATTTCGTCTCTACAATCAGTGAATTTTGGTTATGTAGAGTTTTTCCAACCAAAATCTTACTCTCACTTAACACCATATTAATTAAAGTCAAGTTTTAGATAAAAAAAATCATGTTTACATAGACACTTTTGTAATTGTTTACGCTGAATTTTGTTTTGCTCCTTCTCCTCCTGTTTAATAAAGTTTTACGCAAGTAAACTTAAATTATTATTTAAGTATAGTGGGGTCGTTTCTTTTATATCCTATCTATATACAAAAGATTAAGATCTGTTTCCGATCAACTAGATGGAGAGGCAAACAAAAAAAATGTATGATTATTAATGTATTTATTAAATATGGAATCACGAAGGCAGATGCACTTTGGTAGTGTTTTGTTTGGACTCTTAATATCTCAAACACCGGAGTATCTATATTCGCTAAGCTAATTTTTCCATTACTTCAGGATAAGCGTAACATTCGAGGTACTCACTCTTGCCTTGTATTCTATTAGCACAAATCTATAGCCTTCGAACGCAGTTTTCGCCATCAAGCAACGAAGTGCAGGAATAATATACCTCTTTCTTAAAAAATTCCTTTACCTACTATTTATTTTAAAACTAAATTAAAAACATACGTCTTAGAAAAACAAACTTAGTTTCCAGCCGAACATTTCTTAATGCCAGTGTTAGATCCTAAAAGAAGTTTCAGCATGCTCTCGTCTTTAAATCTAATTCTAACTTCAATGCAGTCCTCTTTTTCCTCATATTCTTTACCTCTTAATTTATAGCACACAAACATCTTGCTAATGAAATCTTTCCCAAACTGGGTGGTAGCTGAAAATCAGCGTGTTGTTCA
>DWLS01001757.1:0-20382 GCA_018246255.1 Pachliopta kotzebuea | reverse complement strand
CCCTCTCAAAACCCCCCTATTCGGCGGCCCCCGCCCTAGTGTAAAAAACCCCCCCCCCCAAAATCCCCCCCAAAAAAAAACCAAAACAAAAAAAAAAAAAAAAAAAAAAAAAAAATAATCAATTTAAAAAAATATTTCATTGAATCTTCACTTCTTCTTTAAAAAGTTATCAAATACCTTAATATACGTTAATATCCTTACTTTGTACCGACTATACAAATTAAATCACCGAAATGGATTTGCATGAGCTAACTGTATGATCAAATTAAAGTTAGTAAATAGATTTGCTGCACAATTTCATTAACCTCCATTAACTTCAAGGTTTGTTAATTGACATACCCACCAAATTAAGTTTAAGTTTCCGAAGCCTTCAAGTATACTAAAATCGTCGTCAATTACATGCAAAGATTTAGGTTTATGATTTAATAATCATGAGAAACTATATTCTTTGGGGAGATGAGTCGCCATTTTTAAATTCATTAGGGATACGCAAATTTTTACATTGACTTAAATATTTATAATATTCTCCTTGAGTAAAGTGAAAATATTAATTAATTGGCTCTCGTTAATTTTTGATTTAGCTTTCTTGTTACTATCATACCCTTAAACTTCTATTTAATGTTTTATGAAATATTATATACCAAGTACATAGTCGATGTTTTGATGGACGAAAGATAGTTATTACCAAAAGTCAAGAGTAGTAATTGTGTAAATATAAAATATATCATATTAATATAAAAACAAAATATTTCCTTATTTCTTACGAGACTTTTGACGATAATAATATTGTTTAATTATGCAATATGTTACCGTATTTGGTATATATAAGAATATTGGAAAAGTAACGAAAATTTTAATTGGATGTATCTTCTTCTTAGTAATGAGGTCCCATACAATAACCCATGGGAACCAAGCTTAGCCAAGTTTACAACCAACCTTAGCTGCTCGTGATGCAGCCTGCTAATCAACAAACGAGGCTCTGGCTCCCGACCAACCCGCATTGGGCCAGCATGGTGGAAGATGCCCAAAATCTCCCCTCTATTTGAGGAGGTTATGTCCAGCAGTGGATGTCTATCAGCTGATGATGATAATTATTTCTGAGTATACTATGTTAACAAATTATTTATATGTACATAAATAAAGAAATAATCATAGCAATTTAATGAACTAAAAATCCATATTAATAGTTCAGCCTAAAAGATGAATATGAAATTTTCCTATAATTAAAAACAACAACCCAACAACAGTCAATATACGAACTAACCCGAACAAAATTCAAGTTCGAACCCATTATATTAACTATAATTACATTTGTTTTAGGGCGAAGCTTTCACGCACTAATCCGTAATGCCACACAAAGCTCATAAGTTTTTGTAACTAAGCACTTTCCCATCATAAATTTGTTATGTAAATATAACTTAATATATTACGGGCCATATTTCCCCGCGGGTTGTTTTCATAAACGAATGAAATGGGAATAAGCTTTTGCAAATAGTGAAAATTAAGGATCAGAAGGGTAGGGCCTGGTGAAGTTTCCAACTTTGTTCGTTAAGTATCCAAATATATAAAAACCTTTTACACACAATTCGTATAACTTTGATTGATTATTGATTGATACTTTTCTCTTTTATTGTTGTGTTTGTTAGTATAACTCTAATGTTATATTTGTAACGAGTTAAATTACTTGATCATCGTGAGCAGAGCTGCTGGCTCCGTCTCCTGGCAGCCTCTCACCGTCGGGCAGGACGCCGTCTCCATCGTTCTCTCTCACCACATCACAGCAATGACCCTGGCAAAAATTGTTTTTATGTGAATCTACACTACAAAACTTAGAGACAGTTAAAGGTTTAATTTAACCGTTAACAATGTTTACATATGGTATTATGGTAACAAGGATTAACCTTAGCAAATGTCGTTTTGTATAAACACAATATAATAAATACACTATTTTTAACAATTTAACAGCAGGTATTAAACGAGTGAGCACCGTCGATAAAGCGAGCAATTAAAACGTAAAGCGAATCGTTAAAAGTAAACGCCTCGGGGGGTTTACGGTTTTGTACCTTCGACCTTCATTGTTATGTACCTTGCTGATGAAAACGAAAATCTCACGATAATTGCTATTCAATTAATAATTGGTAAATCAGTGATAATTATTTAATTATACCAGGTATACCTTTTCACCGTTGTCGAGTTTACAAGACGAGTTTACCAAATAAATGATACCCTTGTCCATAATAACGTGTTGCTGGTTAAGATCGTATACACAGCATCACATTGCGCTCGTCGCTTTGTCGTTGCTTAAAAATAATTTCTTATAGACAATATAAAATCAGATAAAAGCATTTATTGTACAATATTCGCTATCGATATTTGCTTTTAACACATATTATAACCCCCTTTTGTTTATATAATAAGAATTAAATTATTGATATAATCTAACTACATTACAATTAAAACAAAACGTGTTCGCTGAAAATAATTTAGTTTACTTATCATAGTTATAACTGGAATAACGCCGATTTTGTTATATCGGAAATTTAAATATAATAGAAGGATGTCCAGATCATAAAATCTCGTCATTATGTGGCCATGGAATCGAAGCAGAAACCTGTTATATCTGTGTTATTAGCTAGCTGTCTGCTTCTCCATCGTAACAGTGAGAATTGTTTCATTTGTGTTTATGAATATCACAAAATGTATCATCATCAACCGAGAAATCACAGACTTTATGCGAGCGAATATGTACACAGTTTGACGCGTTAAATCGTAAGATCCCTCCTCCAGGGTCGGTGGTTAACCAAAATATAACGAGAGGAACGACCGCAACAAATTGTGTGTACTCGTGGGAGTTATTTCAGTTGTTTGAAAACGGTACCCGGGGCGCTTGTAAAGTGCAGCGAATGATGTCGTTACATTTAAAGCTCTCTGGAGTTTATGTACGGAACCCGGCGGTGGTGGGTGCTAACAGATTTTTATCGACTCTTACACTCGGACCTTTAAACTTACGATTTGAACACATTGAAACAAATACAATTTTTATTTGGTGTCCGTTCTTAGTTATGTAAATTTGTTACGTGTTTTTCAATACTTGATATTATTATAATTAATCTACATGTATATAAGTGAAGTAATACACTGTTTATATCTAACAATAAATATTTTCTTCTGCATTAGCCAAAAGGCGGCCAATGCTAGACATTGGCCTCTCTCAATAGTAGGGGGATTTGGCCACGCTGTACCAATGCGGTTTGGTGAGGAGCCAGAGACTTGTTTATTGATAACCAGGGTGCACCACGAGCAGGTGAAGTTGGCTTCGGTCCCGTGAGTTGTTGTGGGAGATCCCTTATACCCCATAAATATTTAATTAATATCTTTATGCTATGAGCTAAAGTGTGATTTCAATTTTGTACAGTGATAATGGGGTTGGTGTGCTCATACAGAATACTCCTCCCATATGATAGTAGCTTAAACACAGCGATGCTATTACAGCGACAGATTTACAATACCCTCGTATTGATGGATGGTAGGAAGTTGCTAACCCTACCATCAAATCAATTCACCTCACCTTGCCACGGAATCAATCAAAGCGCCGCTGTGTTATTGAAAAGCGATTAGTCACGATGCCAAATAACCAGTTAAAATTCTATTTTACACCCTTTTTTATTATTATCTTTATTAACAAAGTCATAAATTTTCGACTAAACGTAAAAATATGTCTTTAGAGAATTATAATTTTTAACCCCTAACATATAAAGCGGGAACTATCAGGATATTTGTGTGTCGTCATTTGGCGTCGAGAGATTTTATTTTAGTATATACTTCACCTAAAACTTTTTAGAGAATTACATTGCAAACTAATATAAAAACTATATTAATCCTCCAATAATACTAAGTGAATCGTAATCGTACTTTTCAGTTAAATCTTTTAAAAATGGCATGTCTAAATGGAATTACTGTTTGGTTTTGATAACAGAATATTTTCGACTCAAAACTAAGTTACTTATGTTCATATTATGGATGCTGTGCCCAGGATCAGCAGTCTCATCGTCATTCATTTTATTACAGTAAAAGCTCTTTCGCATTTTAATAAATATTATATCTCTGATTCTATTTCCAATACTTGCTTACTAGACGAAACTAAGATTCGAAATTGAATAATTTGCAAATTCATACTTATTATGTTCGGTATGAATTTATAAAACCAAATGCCTTATACTCTCACAATGTATATGTAAACACTTAAATTGTAATGGGAAACAACCTAGAGTCTGAAATATTTTAGCAGATCAGATCGTTATTTATATTTTGGAAACTTAGCGCCTGACTGGAATATGCATTTAACACTAAAATGTAAAAAAATCCCTGATGACACTTTCATGAACTTTCTCCATCAAATGCTTCTCTTTATCTTGAGTCCTATCTGTGCTGTGATATCACCCTTCCGTAGTACCACGTTTATGATGATTATTAAATAAAAACCATTTATTTCATCATTCATTTTATTTAAACTTATCGAGAGCGAGATAACAGTTCGACATTGTGCTAATGCGTTTACATAGTGATATATAATGATATCTATAATGATGAATAACTTAAGCTCGTATCTATGAGTTGAACGCATGAATAATCCTATTTAACTATAATGACTAAAATATGATGACTTGCTTTTAAACTCATATGTGGACAAAAGGCGATGGAAGGTAAGCAAACATTCCAAAAGATGCAACTTTTTCGTGAGTATAAACAATTATTCAGACTACAGAGTAATGTAGCTAGTAAATGAATTAACATGAAGTGTACGATATGGTGAAGGTTAGGAAACTGCTGGATGCGGGCAGCGCAGAACCGGCGGGGAGATCTTTGTCTGTGGCCTATGTCCATCAATTGAAGTAATGATGATGATACTGGTAAGTCGACGAAAATATAGACTAAAGCTTCAAGAGGTGCATTCAAAATATAGATCATAGTTTGACACCAAATTTACGTGATAATAAGTGTTAACAACTAACGAAAGATAATAAGGAGGAGATGATGATAGAGATAGATACTCTCAAAATCATATATATGATGAGGAATTATGAAGTGCCATTATGGTAGCAGATTGACAATATGAACAAGAAAACTTGCATATTTTTCCAGTTACAGGGTTGCAAAAACGAACCAGGACCCTTTATGTAAAAGCAAGCTGCTTCCAGCCATGGAGGTGAACAAGAAGAGAAACATTGAAATGTTAAAGTGTACGGTTTTGAACAGCACTATATGTAATCACAGGAGAAAGTGTTTAGACCTTGTTTTTAAAATGAGGTTGGATATGGTTTTGTATAAATATCCTAAGTATGTCATTGTTGGTAGGTAAGCTTATAAAGAGCAAAAGTAAGAACCATTGCATATTTCCTTCGTTTCATGGATCGAAAAACCTCGTAATCTTGATTTACATTTGAAATCTTTCAGCCAAAATCTGTGTAATTAGGTCCTGTGTTTAACGTGAGATAAATTTTAATTAAATTATTCGCGGTCTCGTTACTTGGGCCCGAAAGGATCTAGCGTAATCATATTGCGCCTGTGATCAAAGGCTTGCGATAAAAAAAGATCCATCAATCATTACTCGGACGTTTGGACTAAAGATAAATCGGGGATGTTATCGTCGTGAATGTCATGGAGTCCACGGGTGATGAGGGTGGGAATAGAATTAAAGCGCATGTATATCAAAATATTTTCTTGTATAAAAAATCAAGCGAAAATTGCAATTTAAGAAAGTAATATATGATTTCTTGCTTATGAATCATTTAATAAACAGATTTTTAATTATGTATACAAATATACAGAATATTATATACAGAATGGAAATTATTATAGCCAGGTACCTTTCATCCAAACCCATCTTCTATTGAGCTCCTACATTTTCCAGAGTTGAACTAGTTTTACTTTGAAACATTTATGTTCAGGATAGTTACTCCTTGTAAACTGTAAGCATGATAAAAGATACTTTACATGCTGGATGTATTGCTTTATAACCTTCGCTAAGGTTGAAATGTGGTGATGGTGACAGGCGATATGACACGCGGTCAGTTAGTGAATACTGCGGACTCTGTTTCCATTGCGGTCATTACTAAAATATCTACATATTATTTATTACTTGTATCAGAATGCTAAAGTAATGCTACAGATAAAATTGTAATGATTTATTAAGTTTTCATTGTTTTTGAATCAGTTTATTATCGATGTACAATAATTCAAAATTTAAATATTTACCGCATCTTTAATTGCTAATGACTTAATCAGTTATGTATTTACATTACTGTGTTCGGTTAAAAGTGCTGTAGCTAGTAAAATTACTGGGATTCTTAAATATGTTCTATTTCTAGAGAATTAGCATAATAATGTACGGTGTAAGTAATCATAACTAATGGTAAAAAAAACATTGGTATGGGCAGTCATTGTATCCTTTTGGACGTATGTCTTAGGAACACTGTTTATTCTGAACTTCTTTTACATCGAAAAAGAATAGACGTAAATATTAATATAAATAAAGTACATAATATAAAAGATATCCAAAGCTATATTTGCTGAAAAGCAATAGTTGTTAGGGTTATTTATTTTAAAGTGACCTTATAAAAATATACGGGGACAGTGAACGGAGAATAAAGTGTAATAAAATAAAACGGCTGCAGAGGATTGCAGCATGATGGTTGGAGCGTTTATTCTTCTCAGCAGTCCTTGGCCACGGCTGCTGGTTATGAGCATATCAGAGGAATATCAAAGTTTACAAATTTACCGTAACAGAATTTTTGGACAATTTATAAGGCTTGTAAAAAAGTTTCTGTAAGATTTACATGAGTATGTTTTTCGGACGTAGACAAAGATTAAACAGAAGAAAGAAATTTAAAATTCACCTCTTATTTAAGTATTAGGAAAATGTAAATAATAAATAACAGAATCATAGTTTTCACTTATTGTATTATTAACACCACAAATATAGCGATGTTATTATGGCAGCAGGTTTACAACAAGAGATCAGAATTTAGATTAGCAGGATCAGAAAACCCTTCCTTTTGTTCAAGTCCAAGAATCGAATAGAGTCCCTCCATCATCAATATCATCGACATCATAATCCTCTAGAGTACTTCATGTTATAAAGCAAGTATGCTCTTTACCACGGAGGCAAAGTGAATGGTTGTCCTTACAATACCACAAATTGATAACTTGATGCTTACTTTTTAATGTAATAGCAACGTCAAGTAAATATACGAATTCTATGTTTTAACGTAGACATTGCAGCGCATCCAGATTATAATATTATTATATATTATATTATATGGTTGTTATCCACAAATTGTTGCCTAGAGAATTATAGAAGAACACTTTATACAGTTTCATCTAGAGGCAATACATTATAAAGTTATTAGCTCTAATAAATTTTTAAAATGTTTAGTTTATCAGTAGAAATGTTAAAAGGATCTAGAAATTAGTAGTCACATATGAATATTTGTTAATCTTCATAGCGAATTTTTCAACCACCTTTCATTTTTATGTTTAACGGCTACATCCGTTTAATGTGATATACTAAGTAGTGAGGTTTATTAAAGTGTACATAATGAATAGCAAAAAATGCAAATAAATACTAGGTTTTTGATAATAGTCTTTACTTAACTATTGCATCATATTAATAAAATGCATTTTTTATACAGGTCTCTTAATATTTCACTGTTAGGAATTCATGTTTGCTGTTATAGAAACGGAGTGAAGATTCCTACCAGGCTGAAAAAGTATGGATTTTTTACTTCACTGGAAGAAATTTAAAATAAAAATTGGTAATAGATATTTGAAAAACATAATGAGATAATTTAAGTACATATTTCTGTAATTCACAGTTATGTTTTATTTAATTCAAACGCAATTTCTTTTGCTGAATTCAAATTCATGAACAAAGTGTTCTTTGTTTCATTCGCATATCGTTTAGGGATATGGTTAAGTTTAATACAATTGGATTGTCAACTCTTTTAGTAAATAAATATTGGACCTTATCACCATACATTAAAATACAATTTGCAATAAAAACTGAAGTAGATTTGCAATTAATTGAAACAGAATTCATTGGGGATAAAGGTGAATAATGTTTGTGACACATTGCTTTGTCTTTCTTCGAAAACCTGCGGTCAAAGGTAAATAATTGGTCCTTGGTTGATTTACTTAATTTTTTAAATTCAACAAAAAAGAAGAATCTGGTGTTCTAAAAGAACGGTTTCCTCATGATGTGTTCTTTTACTTAAAGAAAAGTGAAATAACAAGTCGATAAATCTTATTATCGATATTAAAAACACGTCTCTGTAATTTCTGTTACTATTAGAACTTTTACCATACAATCTCTTAACCTTCATATTACTTAATGGACCTTTTAACTTAATTGTGTTACTTTTACGCTAAACGAGAAAGTAACTTAAGGGAATTTATGATATTAATATAATAATTATTCGTTGTCAAAGGAAATGAGAAACAAAATAGATGATTTTAAATTTTTTTCATACGTCATTATTAGCATTAGAGATATTTGTTTTAAAACTATCTTTGTATTGTTTTCATATTTGACTTAGTTTTGATGTGTTTCAATTTGAAATTGCTGTAGTTAAATGTATTATTTAATTAACTATTTATATCCTGATAAGACATAAATACGACATATTAATGAAGAAAGACTTTCTACTGATGACGTACCAGTTTATTACTATTATATTTATATTCATATTACTATTAGTGCCAAAATCAAACTCAATAGAAATATGTTCACAATTTAAGGGCTTTTAGTTTAGTTTTTTTTAGGGAATTCTAATTAGTTCTGTTTAATAAAAATAGTCTTGCATCTTCCGCTACATACATACTATTAATTAACTAAGTTTATCTAAATATATTAATTACTTTATACATTATTATAAGGACAGATTCGGTTACTAACTTATCATGTATAAATGTATAGTTATAATGTACTTGCTGTGATTTTGCAAACTAAAAGGTATCGTATACGCGGATTATCTAATTAATTGAATGACCACATATAGATGCTCGCGGATGACCGCTCATCAAACATATTACTACCATCAAAAAAAGCACTTTATCATCTCAAAGTAAAGTTTGTTATTGCTTAATTAATGTAAATATATTCTCACGCCGTCGCTCTCGGAGGCGGCCTCGCTTACACCGAAAGGGCGGAGAGCTCCGTTGATGTACTGTGCCGTTAACTACAGCCGACTTCACACACAGCCTGCCGAATGTTAAATCGATGAAATAAAAAATAAAGGGGTGTTGTCATGTATTTACTTGTCAATGTCTTCTTATCGTGCCTCTTTATGACTGGGGGTTGTCTGTCAACTATCAAAATAAACAAAACTTGAGCAAAGTTGCTTTTACCAGAGACTTAATAATATATTAAGCATACAACAGCCACTTTTAATGAGCACTGTTTAGATGAAGAACTTGGACATGAAGGACTCATGTTTAATTCCGGGGTTATATCTGGTGAAGTTCGTGTGGTTGTAGGATTCTTTCGAACCTAATCAAGCTATCACCGTGATATACTCTGCGGTAAAACTGCATTATTGATATTCAGCTTCCATAATATGAGAGTCCAAGAATTCTGAACGAGCACCTTAAAATGACGTAAAATTGAGGACAAATGTTGGATCGTTAGTAAAAAGTTTGATAGAAGGAATCCGTACTAAACTATCAAGATGGTATTTAAAACAGAAAACGTAAATGAAAAATCTAAACTTTATCATATTTAGCATAACATTGATGAAACGCTAACACCGTAATAAATAAAAATAATCACTTGTTGAAAAAAGTCCGTGTATGTACAAGCTAAAATATAACCTGAGGGTAACAGTTATAAGGACTAGCTTCGCTCAGCTGGGTATGTAGCCGTCTGTGACTACAGATTCCATGTCCCATTTAACCGGACAAATGTGCCCAATGACCGGAAACGGTCTCGTAGGCAAAGAGTACAGCCCTGTTATGGACAAAGGATTGTCTGCGAGGTCATTTCGAGATTTTATTAAACAATCTCGTATTTTTTTCCTTTTAAAAGAATAAAAGATAAGCGTCCACATTAATACAGCGTGTAATCTTTACAAAGAGATTATATTAGCCCTCTTCTAAGTGAAAAGTCCTATCTTTGAGAGAAAACAATTGTTTATTATTCTCTTAGTAACCTGTAGATGGTCCCTCTCTTACGAAGGTCGGGTACTAAGTGATCTCGCATTAGTTACCCAAAACATGACCGCAATTGAAACGTTTCTTACCTAATAGTTAAGTGATGTAGGAAAGAGATGTTCTGTGCGTGTATTTATATGGATTATGAACTAACGCTTAATTTTAAGTGACAATAATACTGAAGCATCCTCGTCCAGAAAATTTGGATTGGTCATAGCAGGGAGAGAATTTAGTTGTAAATTGAGCGTCCAGGTTGGTTCCACTAATTTATAAAAATCCATACAACCGTCAAACTTTACAAATGAACCCGTGTTACAAGACGTACTTAACTATTGCTTTAAGGAGACTAGATTTAAGTAAAATTTATATTAGTTTTTTACCACTAAATCCTTGGCAATTCACATGGACTTTGGACCTAACTTTAGGAGATTTTCATGAGCTCCTCTCCACGCTGTAATGTGAAATTACGTAAAAAGACTTATTATCATAAGTCTCAAGAAACCAGATAAACTCTACAATTATATGAAGAAAACATAATCATTATGTGAACATTTATTCGCCTTTTAAACGCGCAAATCTGTTCAGGTGTATAATTAAAATGTTTCCTCTATCATGAGATTGTATAAGGAAGGTAATAACGGCGACCGCCGAAAGCCTCGCATCTCCGTTGTTATGGCAACGATAACATGGACATATGAATATAATATATGCCAGTTACTATAACAATGAGCTGGTACATATATTCTCTATATTGTTGTTAAAGGTTTTATTACGGTCTTTCAGCGAAATAATTTCATTTTGTATATACGTTTACAGCAAGACTTTATTAAAAAAACTAATACTAAAATTCCATGAAATATGCCATAACTATAAAAAAATAGTTTTCTTTGTGTCTTAGAAATGTCTTTAGTTGTCTTAACAAGAGTTTAAACATATATATATCCAACATACTTTACTTATATCAATTCTCAAGGGGTAGTGAAGTTAAAATTTTCTTAAGTGTTTTTAGTCGACGACTTTATTATGTAGCAAAAAAGGCAATTTACAAATAGAAATGTAGTAAATTTGTGGTTTTTTATCATAGAGGTGTTGCTAGTTTTGAAAAACGTAGTAAACTTTATCTTGTTGGTCTCTAAATGGATTTCGAAAATACTACGACAAACTGATTCCAAAATATGTGAGCAGTGATTGCGGCGAGAACGCACAATGGAAGATTGCCAATATCCTGCTGGAGGTCTTCGACGTCTTTACATCACGTGGTGTGATGATGAAACAGATCGACTGGAATTAACTAGAGTTATTACTTCCATTTAGCTTAACCTTATGTTTCTACGTATACGTACCAGATTATTATTACAATAATAATGGTCACGAGAATGTTTACTAATGTTCAGTTTTTCCTAAGCACTTTTTAGAACACTAATAATATTAGGTAGTTTTTAACGTTTTCCGTTACAAAGTTAATTTCTTATTTTGATGTAGACTTCTCTCCTACTCTTTTAAATTTTGTCGTGTATTATAATAAAAGTCGGCGATCGACAATTTACTTTCTATACTTTAGTATAAAGTGTGAAGTACTAATTAAAGTACTAATACATTGTATCTGATGGCTGTATTTGTCCAGCTCATGGTAGATTTTGATTAGGTATATATCTGATTACAAATAAATGAAATCCAATCGTCAGTTATATGTAACTTATAATAAATTCGCTGTTCTGTACATTGAATCTGTAAACCGGTACACTGCATTCCACAGTCTAAATATACATTATCATATCCCAAAGTACAGTCTTGGGTTGGGGCCAACATCAAGCGATTTGTTTCGGAATTGCGTATGCACTGAACCTGACAAATTGTATCGTAATGACTGATATTTATTTAGGAGGAAAAACCTTTAACAACAGTACACAAATCAACCACAAATCAATTGATGTATACACAAATACTAACTTATATAAATATATGTAATGAGTACAGATAATATTTTATCTTTGTAAAACTAATAAATATTTATAAGTTTCCTCTTTTTGTATCGTATAAATAACATAATAAGTTGATTACACAAAAATGTTAAAAACAAATTTCTCCTGACGACAAAATTTGATAGATTTTTCAGAAGTTAATAGGTCATTAAAATGGCGTTTCGTTGTGTATAATTACATATTTAATTCAAATGTAACAATACCTTATTATATTTATATTAGTTTGACTAATACACATAACATTACCAACGATTCTTCTAAAATATTTATCACGTAAACCACAGTGTTAAACTTTCATCATATGGTTCAAACACTTTTGTAGTTGTACAATATCTCTAACAGCATGAACAATGTCGTTTTGTATGAATGCAATCAGAGTTTACATCCGTCCGCCAACTCAATTACCGCAGTCTACAGAGTACTGCAAATATGAGGGTGGAAAAAGTGGTGTTGATACTCCACCTAACGAACTGGACGTAGATTTCTATCAGGCTACTCGTGAATGAACAATTCTGTATCGTATTACTTTAAGAGAGAACTCAAAATACAACAGCATAAAAGTTAACACAATTTAAATACAATCACAGAACAGAGTAATAGTTATATATTGATGTAACATATGCTATTGTGAAAGTGTAGTTTTGTTGTAATAATCCCTTATATAGTTTATCCCTTATATAGTTTTTCCCTTATATAGTTAATCCCTTATGTAGTTTTATTGTAATAATCCCTTACTCTTATTTTCGGGATTTAAATTGGTTAAAGAAGTAATAAGAGTAGCGGATTTTTTTTCTTATTTGACAAGTCAACGAGACGAGCAGGACCTTCACCTGATGTTAAATTCTAACCTTGCCCGAAACAAATTGGCGCTGATTAAAAATTTACATATACACAGTACCACATTGCGCTCGTCACTTTCAGACATAAGTTGTTAAATCTCGTTACCCAAGTAATTTCATAAGCCTACAGCGCCTCAAACCGAAACACAGTAATATTTGCACAGTACTGTTTGTCGGCTGCAATAGGACACCTACCACCAGTAGTTTTTGTTCTGTACTACTCTGAGATACTCAGGTCGGATCCCCACTGATCGTGATCGTCCAAAGAAAAAACAACATCCATTGCCAGAAATCGAATTCTTAGTGATATCCGCCAACTTGTATTTAGGCAAAGTGTAGAAATGGCGCTCCTCTTGTGGAAAGGCTTGGTGTCCCAGCTGTGGGACTACAAAATGGACTGTTTGTTAATCTCAAAACTTCTTTATTATTCTTTTTGCATTACATTCTTATATTAATCTCTAAACTAATTTTTAAACGTTTATGTAATGATCGTACTAACCACTTCAGGCGCTAGCTCGTCCCCGAGGCCGGACGGCAGCTCCACCATCGTCTCTAGCCAGCCGCGACCTGAACAATCAACACATTTAATTTCTAAATAAATTAAGATGAATACTACAAAATGCTGAAAATTTTTTTTCTATCAAGCGATTGTGAATTGTGCTTCATCCGAGCATACTTCATTATTTCAGTTTGGCATTGCTTATAACCGACGACCTAGTGAAAATTGCAAGAATCCGGATGTAGGCAGCGCAAGATCAATTGGAGGGGAGATCTTTGTGGGAAGCCAGCAATAGGCGTTTATCGGCTGATGATAATTTTTTATAAATATCAGAGTTTTCAAATCACAATATAGAAAGAAACAGAGAGCTGGTGACTTCATAAAGGTTGGAGAGAACAACAAAGCTGAATATCTTCACCCACAGAGGGATCCTTAGTTCAAAGTATAATAACGCTAATAATACTAAATAATACAGCACGCATACGGCATTTGTAAACAACCCATCCCAATTATTACTAAGTTATAATTACAGCAATTCACTTGAATGAAGTGATTAAATAGATCAATTATAGTTATTCATAATCATCCCTTGAGGGTTATTTACTACATCACTTCATTATCCGATATCGGTGTTTATTAGTTATCATTAATAACTGATAAAACTATTAAAAAGAGTAAATTTTAAATTCTTTGCCCTGCCCTGCCCTTTTATGCACTGGCGTGCCTTTTCCTTCCCTGTTTTGCCCTGCCTTGCGCTGAATAGTTTTTTTGCTCCTTTGAAATTACTTCCAAGATCACTTAATGTATGTAATAAAGGATAATGCGTTAAGCGATGTCTTCAGGACGATTTTAACTGGCAGACATTATCGATAAGAGAGTATGAGGGATACGAGGGTATTCGTGGACAAGTGTGGGCTTCATTAAAGATCCGAGCGTGGTATTAGAAAGCTTTTGAAAACCCTATAAGCTTTGTTAGTGAAGTCATTGACATTTTTAATTTTTCCATAATTCTTCATCACAATTTAGCATTTAACTCATCACGTGGAACACACGATGTGAAATGTATCTTAGTATATTGATCACAATATAGACTATTTGATTATATATAATGACCATAAAGTGCATATGTTATACATATGCCTGTACATATTTATCTATATATAAATAAAAACTTAGTTATCTGTAACGACAAAGTAACACACTAGTGTGGAGAAAAAATTTACTTAAAATGTTATAAATTATACATGTTTAATAATTTCAAAACGAATAAATACGTACTATAACTTTATAATAAAAATGGATTTTCTTAAATAATATGAAAAACTATAACATACTTTACTTTTTTTTAATTTTTATACCGCTAACAATTGCAATAATCGGTAAAGCAAACATCACTAGCAGGTAAACAGTTTTATCGTAACGGAAATAAAAGAGCGTTCAGAGTTCGCTAAAAGCTTTTTACATTTTTTTTGTTCCGTTGTCTATAGATCGGCGTCCGTTGTATAAGTGTTTAATTTGTATTAAAACGTTTAGGGACTCTAAATGGAATTTAAATTAGGCATTAAGATAATCGTTGTTTATTATTAGTTAATAAAACGGGACGTAATATGCTAATTATACGCTATAAAATAAATACAATGAGATATGGAAGGAAATGTCTTTAGTAGTAGTATTCACGAAAGAAATTAACAATTAACTAACCTTCCTTATGCAAACTTGATGAATTTACTGTTTAAAGATTTCTAGAATATTCCTACTCCAAAACCTTATAATTAACATTATTATTAATACTAAAATATTTAAAATATTAAATAAATACGAACATGTACTGAAATTTCATACCGCGGTGTTTATTACAATTTGTTTGTATTATCCTAATCATATTAGATAAGAATAATAATCAGTGTAATATAGTGAAAAATGCAGTAAATCTAGATGTTTATTAATAACAAATTCAGATTACTGGATATGTTTAAATGCTTCAAATAAAGCTGAATAAATAACATAGCGGAAAACTCAATATAATCAATCTCTTCACTCGTTTCTCAGAAGTTCTACATCCAGAACGGTACAACCTTTACAAATCCAGAGATTACTTATCCCGTACCGAAATAATATTTTTGAGGCCTCTCTAAATTGTTTCTGGGGTTGTCTGTATTGTTTGGTAAATATAAAAATAAGACGTAATGTACTGCCATTGTTCAGAAACAATTTACATTAACGGAAATTGAGATTAAGTATTAGCTATTACTCAAAACATATATAAACGAAAATTATTATATTCTGTCTCCCTACGGTTCGTGGTTATTTTTTACAGAATGTTAAAAATAAAGATAAATTTTAGGTTTCACCGTCTCTGTTATTCTCAATGAAACTTATTTTAGATGACACCAAATGTGTCATTATAATATCAGCTTCACAAAAATCAGATATAACTAAAATTATCACAAATTACGCAATACCAAAGTAGCAATGACGTCAGTGACAAGTTATAGTGACGTCATAACTAACTGTAAATACATTTAATCTTGGACCAGCTTTGTCTAATTATCAATGTTACTTTCCAATTCTGAGCGCTAATTTAATCGGACTAAGCAAAATGGGGTTTATTAACTACGGAGTTATATTGCCTAAGTTTATTTCATTGCTGTGAAATTAATTTAATTGTCATAGTAAAAATTAATAGATACTAAAATTTTAATGGAACTAGTTGTTTAAATAAACATTGACAAAATATTTACTATTCATTTCTTTTGAATAAAATACGTATACGCAACTAAACCTTAAAACTTGGTATTCAAGAGCGAACTTAAAACCAAATGGAATCCGTATTAAATTAAAAAGTACTATATCTACTAGATATATTTGTATACTGTAATATCAGTAATATTAACGTTAGTTATCAATATTAGTTAAAAATTTTAATCTTTGTTTTATTAATATATATTTAAAAATAGGTGTTTTATTGTTGCGAAAATATAAGTCCAAAACTTAAAGATGAAACTGTATGTTAAAAACAGAAAATCATCAAGTTTACACTTCTGATCTATTTTAAATAAAGTAAAATAAATACAATCGGACATACAATGTAATGGTAAGACATGAAATAGAAAACATTATTGCTGTGTTCATTCTTTAGTTACAACATTTAATATCTTATAACATGCTTCATCAAGTATATTTTTGTACGGAGAAAAATAACTCTCAACTTCTAGTCAGGTACAAACAGACAATACGACGCCGACTAACGGTGCCGTGGAGGGTGTAAACAAATATTTTATACTTAACAAGCTTATACAAGAAGTTTTCCTTTATCTAGGTATATAAATAAATTATATTTATACAAGAGAAACAAATAAAATCAGAATGTATGTTTGTGATATCAAAATCGGACGAAAATTCTACTTGTACCAGACCGGTGCAAATTAAACGTTAGCAGCATTAATTTATGTTGGTTAATATATATTGCCTTAAATGTTTAACAATGATGTTTTCTTCTGACCTGAGAATGATTGGTTTATTGTTACCTAGAAAACTCACCAGATGAGAGATAAATACCCACATTATGAGTTATCACGATTGCAGATTCTTCGTTAAGGTAACCTGAGGCTGCGACCTGGATATAGTGCTGTAATAATCTTCAGACACGATGAAGAGGCAAAGGAAGAAGAGGAATAATCTCCCGCAAGTAAATCACAGTGACATTAGTTATACAGTGTATAATTCAATTACCACGCCATAAGTAATTTCGTGTTACGGTATAAATTATTCATTAAGAGGGGGAAGGAGGGTGACTTTCTTACACTTCTACCCCAAAACGTTATGATCGTTTAATGAGCAATGTTTGAGAGAATCCTGAATAGGGAGGCTACAGCTTTATTTTTAAACGCCTGTTCTGGAGGGGCACGGAAAAGGAGCAGGAACGTAGAAGCGAAGCGAAGAAGACATTAGTCGACACGTTTTTAAATTCCGGTGTATGTATGTATTTAGTATTTTTGTTTTATTCAAAAAATCTAGTTTACCTTCAAACTTTCTTTTATTTAATATAAACATTAGAACATTAATAGATATTAAAAGAAGGAAATAAAGCATTAATGATTAACCACAATTGATTAAAATTGTTTATGATTACTGCATCTACTCATTGTTGTTTATGGTAGTATCATTCTATATTAATATTATATGTATTATGATCATAGAGGATAATTTCTTTAGTTAAGACAAATTTATTTTATGTTAGTATAAAGTTCATTATTTTGATCACTTATTCCATCTCGGGACGAACAAAACGTTCAGCTAATGATAAATAATATTCCTGCACATAATGTGGTGTTGTTTAGGATGATGAACACCGTACCAAGTTATCTTCAAAACCTACCACCGTTTAAATATATCGTGTTTTTGATACATATGATCAATGTAGATTCAGTTATGTGATTTGCTTTCGTAATTTCATTCGTATGCTTACGACTACATGTAACATGTATTAAATATGGTTAATATTTTACATACTAGCATGCAAACAGACTTATATGGGTGATAATACTCAATAAAACTAATTACCTCTATTTTAAAAGATGACTATGGACTTTAATAACCATGAATTATGCACAACTCAATGTTTGAGTTTTTTTAATCAAACATTACCTAACATTTAACCTCAAAGTTGTGGAAGGACAATAAGACTCTTTCTCCCATATATTAGAATAATGAATATAGCAACAAAGTCGTGGAAGGACAATAGGACTCTTTATTTATTTATTTATTTGTAGCAACTTATGAAGGCAGATTTTACAACAAGAAGGTGATGCCTAGACAGGCTGATTCAAAAATACTCTTCCCTCAACCAAATTCCTTGTGACTATTATATGGCAGGCGTTTATTCACTGCATCACATGGAGAGTTATTTCTGATCGTAATCAAACAGCCTGTGTTAAAATATCAACCGTTAACTGTTACACTAGTGGTAGAATTTCGTTGCTTGGGATTGTCTTGAACCGGCGAAACGGCTATATTTGATTCCAATCTGTAAGTAAGTTTCATGGGCTTTGTATCTAGTAAAATTAAAGTAACGAAACTTGAAATGTCTCATAGAGACCGTTACCACTTTCGCATTGGGAATTTGTTGTCATAGCAAATTAAGCTGTATTCGGACTGTGAACGTATGATAGACAGAGTATTCAGCACGCTTCACCAACTGTAGACCATTGGCGAAAAAACCACTAGTTTAATTTTCACTTTCCCAATTTAACTTCAATTCCAGTACACACAATGGTGAATATCGACTAACTGTCAATTACCATCGTATCGCCTGACATTCGCACACTTCTAGCGGCAGCCATTTCGTTCTGACGTATTGATGTTTGTTTACATTAAATATTCATAAAATTATTCGTTCTATCATCTGTTGATGATATACTAAAAATTGGAATTATAAATTGCCTACTGAAGAATTTCGTATCTGTCCCGCACTTGACTAACGTGGTAAATTAATAGTACGCTCTAGTGACGAAGACCCGCGTCCCTGTTGTGAAAAGATTAAGAGATTAGTTTATTGTTAATTAGTGTTATCATATATAAATACAAAACAAAACGAATTATTGTTCTTTCTAACAAGACTCGAATAGATTGGCTGCAAAAGTATTCGAATAGCAATAGCCTTTACAACGAAAGTGATTATACATTTCTTAATTGGAATTTTTGAAAATTTGTTTCATCTTGGAAGTTAACTATTAACTGATCTGACAATCGATAATCATATATTACGTTTTCTTCGTAAAATATTTTATTACACCACTGATATAGTTGATACGAGTCCCGTTGCGTCGAACGTAGCACTGTGTAAATATCTTAGCATTCCATTGTTGTTGGCAGTTGAACAAAGATGTCAAAAACAAAATAATATTTCAATACCAAGAATTCAGTTTTCATATATTAATGATATTAAATTCATCAATTGAGCGAACCGAAAACAATTGGGCAAACAATAATATCGCAATACGTCACAGAACTTTTCCGAAGCGGGCTCTTATTGTAGGAACAACTGTCGCTTCTAAATATCTTGTTCAGAAGTTTGACTATAACTGGTAACGGACACTACAACTTGAAAAGTTATAAATACGAATTATAGATGATACATAAAGGGTTTCCTTACTTGTCACTGATTAATTTAACTATAAACTGAATTTCTCCGCTAGCTTATTCACAGTTCAGGCTACTCTTCTCCGGTACTCATTGACATTATAAAACTTAATAATAAGTATCTTTTATGACAGTCATTAAGAGAGTTTTTATTAAATCATGCGTATTATATATATATATAGATAACGCCAATAACATAACCCTTTTTTTAAATAGATGTAAATGTAACAAAGATTCAAGACTTTAACTAATATGGATAACTAATGTAAATATTAAAATTAGTATTAAAGTTAGTTAATGATTTATTAAGTTAAATAAGTTTCAGACATACCTTGCGTACGGTTGACTGTGGACGGCATATTTGATTAGACTTCAAATTACATTCTTATATTACATTCTGTAAAAAAGAAAAAGGAAATTGATTAAAAATAAACTTAAAAAAAATAAAGCATGAAAGGTCTGCTTTTTAATAGGAGACTACATTCATACTGACTTTAACATACAAATAATCATAAATGAATACTAAAGGTAACAATGATTGTGAGTTTGTAAGTTTAAAAGAAATTTTTGAAAATTGGTGTTGAAACACCAAACGAAAATATGATGACTCTTGCAAATTATGGTTATTAGATTTGCAACTTTTTTTAATCTTTATTTGAAATACATAGTGAAACCTAATTCACCGTACAAAAATAAAATAGAATGAACAGAACTG
>DWLS01001756.1:0-20385 GCA_018246255.1 Pachliopta kotzebuea | reverse complement strand
GGACAGTTCATTGAGTCCAAAGCTAAGATAGCAGCAAGGAAACTGGGGGTCCTTGCCAAAGTGCGGCAGTATTTCACACCGGGACAGCTTTTGATTTTATATAAGGCACAGGTCCGGTCGTGTGTGGAGTACTGTTGTCATATCTGTAATATATAAAAATAGATAAAAATAGATGTAGTGGTGGTATCTAACTTCCAAACAAGACTTACCACTAATAAAATTTTAACTGTTTTCATAGATCACCATCAAGACTTAGCAACATAGTCACAAGCGGAGGGAGTAGCAGTAACATTTCTGGTGTCAGCATATACCGTGAAACTAATGCGGCTCCAGGCTGGGAGGATGTTCCCTCCGGCGTACCGGGGCCAGGTTCTGGGTCAACTACAATGTCCGCATCCTCATCACCGCCGCATGATGAACCAGATCCACCAAGAGTTGTACCAGATCTATCACCGAGGAAAAAGCCTAGAAAACAGATGTAGGCTGTTTTTCTGATTTACATCCACATTCAATTATAACAATCATTATAATGTAATATACAAATGTGGAGGACCAGATTTATACATACATAGTAAACTAACTGCAAAATTCATTTGTTAATAATTTCGATATCGGTATATAACTTAACTCAATTTAAAATATATTTAACAGATTTTGTTTGCATACTGCTACAGAACATTGTTATAAGATTTAACTGAAGAAAATCATTAGTTAGATGATATATCTAATACAAATCCTTCGTTTTTGTAGGTTGTGCAATGAAGTTAGACAATGTGAGTTCACAACAGAAGAAACGCCACCCACACCACCACCCACAGTCAACCCTCTACCCAAACGTAAGTCCATACTCTTTCTTTTTTTTATTTGAATATACTCCTTTATTCCTCGGACTATAGTCGGAGACCTTGTTTGCTTAAAAAATACTTATTTGTTTTTATAATTTTTATCTACTAATCGCAAAAGCCGATAAATATACATTGTTACTTGCTAATTATTTTTATTTCTTTTAACAGCATCCTGTGTAATCTTTTCCATAAATTTTAAAAGTACTTCTTTATTATGCGACAGTATTATTTCGCTTAGATTTTCTTTACTTATCTTCTTGTCCATTCTCATCTCTATATCTTTTTTTTTTTACGCGGGGGAATCCTTTTACGGACGTTCCGCCGGTGCCCTGGGTGGGCCCGGAGAGGTGTGTGGGACTCGGCCTGGGCAGCCCCTACCCACTAAATCTACCGCGAAAGCCATCAGCCGTTATTAATGGGTTGCCCCGGATCTGTCAGCGACAGGGCACTCCAACGACCGGGCGGTCCCGGCAGAGTCCGGATTTCTCCTTCTAAAGGGGAATTTCTTCGGCTAATAGAAAAGTCCCGACGACGCCGTAGCGTTGGCGGGGCCAGATGCCCAACCTGGCCCGCTTCGATTACAGGGGCAGCAAGAGGAGGCGTTGATACCCCCTCCTGCGCACCCCGACTCGCCGCCTGCGGAGGGAAGAAGCTCCTGGGCTATCCTCCCTGGCCCGCTCGTCAGCCAGATGGCCAGATCGTGGCGCTGCACGGCCCATCTCGGACACACGTCGAGGGTGTGCTGGACCGAGTCCACCGCAGCTCCACAATCGTGGCACCGCTCATCTGCCTCTCGGTGGACCGTCCGGCACACGTACTTGCCGAAGCAACCGTGCCCGGTCAGCACCTGTGTCAGACGGAAGGAGAGAGGTTTGCGCTTTCGGCGCATCCACGCCTCAAGGACCGGACGCAGAGCACCCGTCGTACGGGTGATGCGCCAGGTCCTCCTCCCACCTCCGGCATAGCGCCGCCTCTTATAGCCGTCGAATCCGCGGGTTCTCATCTGGCGTAGGGTTCTCTCCACGGGCCCTCCTATCTGAGACATAGGTTGACACCTCGGCGAGAACCTCCGCCACGAGCTCCCATGGTGGATCGCCGGCTAGCACGGTGGCTGCCGCCCATAAGACCATACGGTACCCCCGAATGACCCTGACCGCGACCACCCGCTGCGCTTGACGCAACCGGGCCTTATTGCCGCTGATCTGGCCACCCGCCCAGATGAGGGCCCCGTACGTGGCCATACTCCGACAGACCCCGAAGTACAGCCTCCTGCACGCCGCACTGGGTCCTCCGAGGTTCGGGAAGAGTCTTCCCAGCGCGGATGCCGTCCTCGTGACCTTCGGCCCCAACTGCGCAAAGTGGGGTCCGAAGTTCCATCCTCCGTCCAGGATGAGCCCCAGATATTTCATATGCGGGCTCACCCTGACCCTCTGTCCTCCTAAGAGGAGAGTGGCACCCGGGGGGCCCTTTCCGCCCGGTTCTGCGGAAGAGGAGGGCTTCGGTTTTTTCAAGCTTGTCCCGAAGCCCTAACCTCTCGATGCGGCTGACTACGAGGCCTACTCCGACCTCCGCCAGCCGCGCCGCCTCCTTGCTCATCTCTATATCTGTCCTATCCTTTGAATACTTTGGACAATCTATAAGAAGGTGCATAATACTTTCTTCAACGTTGGGATCACAAGCACAAGACGGTACGTCTTTGCGTTTAAATTTGTATAGATATTGGCCAAAACCCCCGTGTCCAGTTAAAGCCTGAACAATTAGCGGATTTAACTTTGTACTTTTTAACAGTGCATTTGCTTTGTCGGTATTGGGAAGAAATGCTTTTGTTACCGCCGCTGTATTGCTTTGTGTGTATCTATCACTCCAATCGCTACGAGTTCGTAATCTAAGTGTGTGTTTAAGTCCATACTCAGAGTTCGGTAGTTGCGAATTTATTATTGTACCTATCGTTGCCTTTTTGCATGTACCTTTTATTTTATAGTTATACTTAGGTAATAATTATTTATGTAAATTAATATGAGAATCTTTTATTTTATAATAATTTTCTTGACTACACTGATTAATTTTTTTTTTATAAAGGTACTGTTCAATGTATGACCTCGATTCCACCTAGTGTTAAGTCTTAATTGTCTATGTTGGTAAAGCGCATTAACCTAGCAAATGCCTATTCAATCTTTAATATTTTTTGTCTTCAATCAGCTGTTGCTGGAATACTTATTTATATACGTTTTACTCGTGTATATATGTTCCCAAAAGTTTAGAAGTGTAAAATTTGGTATATCGACGGGGTTAGATCTAAACAGTTAAGAATACGCCCGTAGGTGTTCAGGGTCCCGAGTTATCAAAGACTTCAAATTCGTACTCCTTATAGAAAACGATAATATGCGATTTCTCCGCGAGCGTAGCTAGTGAGAGATATCGCATGATGACTTTTTTATTCATCTAGCAGATGTTAACAATTGAACTCCATAAGTGAACTATGACATTTCGGGTCTCCTTAACTGAGAGAGCTTATAGACTTTTTGTTTCGGATTTCTCGTCTTATTATCCTGTACTTCATTTTATCTATAAAGATGATCTATGTAGCTCTTGCGATTTAAAAGTTACAATCATTACGGAATATTTCAGTCAGCGCATCAGTCGTTTTTACGCTGAATATAATCAGGTAATAGATATTTAAACTACCGCCGAATATAATGGTTTATACGTTTTACGACAGGACCACAACTTGGTTCATCATATGTGTGCGGGTGGCGCGGTACGGCGCTGCACTTCGTGCGACCAGCGGACGTGCGCCGCCGAGAGCCGCGCGCGCGCGACATTCTGGCCATCGCGAGCCAACGGCATGTGCTCGCGAGCGCAGACGGTTGGAAGGTGCACCATCTCACCGCACAGATGAACGACCTGGTAATTGCAACATACACGCATAAATAATTAACACCGACTTTACGGATAAGCCTTTATTGTTAGACACTGTTTAAGTGTACCAACGGAACGCTTAGTTTTGCCGCGCTAAATGCTATTCAGTCAGTATGAGCAAAATTTTGTCTATTTAAAAAAAAAGGTCTAATTATTTGTTACGTTTTTCGAAATGTTTTGTTAATTATCTTTTAATTTTAATTGTATATGTTATTTTTATACACGTACGTACCTTTTCAATTTACCTTGCGTTTTTGGATGAAAAATAATAAAACATGTAGTATCTAGGAAAAGCTGCTTACAACAAAAACCTTTCTGATTTCCTTAATATGTCGTAATGAATATTTTCAAATCACATTTGTTTTCAGGTGTCTTTGGAAGCGGATGTCGGGGAACAACTTGCAGGTGTACTAAGAGCTATTGAAAATGCATCAGGTCGCGCCGTAACGGCTATGCAACCGCACTCACATACACTGCTAGAGCTAATTAAAGTAAACATTATTATACACGAGTTTTCATCCATTACATTTAATAATAAATAAGAACAATTATTCATTGATTTCGTAATTTAATACAATATTCACTATTTTTGCGTTTTTTATGACTCTTTTTACATAAGTTTTAAAAACTATGTTCCGGTAATAATACAGTTCTTTTTTGCTACCTCTTTTACTAAATTTATTATTGAAGACAGTATGATTTATATAAACTTAGAATGATTTTTCCAGGGTAACATTCAAAGAAGCAAGATCGTGTGTGAAGGAATACAAGAGGCCCGGGAAGACATTCTTCGAGTATTCAAACATAGAAACTTTGTCTCAGACATTTTGACACGACAAGCTGATAAAAGGTGTTTTAGAAAACATCGTTCACAATCGTAGCAAATAATGAATTTTTTCGTAAAACTTGTAAAAGGTAATGCAATCCCTAAACCACTACGAAATAATGGTGATTTTTAATGGGAACAAAACTATACATGAACTGTACAAAGTGTAAATATAATTAACTTGTATGTATATTTCTAAAAGGACCTACCTTAAAAGAGTTGTGTTTAGTAAGTAAATATTTTTTTCTGGAAATAAAAAGTAGTTAAGACTTTCATTTAAACTTTCCCAATTTGAAATTTTTTTTTTTAAGTAATTCATATAGTTTATTCATCACTATCGGCGACTCACCAGGTGAGTTCACTGTTTTTGGGTAATATTTCTTAAAAGCATCTGGATATTTGCTTGAAAATTACTATGTAGACGTAATAAGATGTTATTTACCCATTTACCTAATAGTCTGAGTCTAGTTTCTCAAACTTTCAATGCAAGTGTCGGACCACGGCATCCACACAAAAATATGTACTATATACTACTTATATAGTAAATCTAAAGCAGAATGAATGTAACAAATATGTAATAAATTGTATTTGAATAAGTTTGTGTAGCGTACACTGTGAACAATGTATATCGCTTTACGATTTTACAAGTTTAAAGATTTACTAATTTGAACAAATTGGGTAGAGGGGAATGGATTTAAAACAATTATTTGGTGCCTTTGCTTACAATTTATAGACATGAGTGCTCTTTCGACCATCACAGCATATGTAAGTGGTATAAATACTTAGAGGGCGGGCCCGCGAACCCCTCAGAAGACTACGTAGCTACCGCAACCGCGAGTCGTATTTCGTACTTCGCGTACCAAATTTAATTACAATGTAGTTTACGTATATAGGTATCAATTCGATTATTACGTCTCACTTAGGTTTCTGTCCGTCTCTTCGACCCTCCTCATCCTTTTCCCTCGGCTTTCTCTTCTCCTTTATATATTGCTTTCAGCTTTTAGAGTTCAGGTTCGCTAGCCCTAGAACCGACGAACGTTTCGCGGCCATAATAGTGGCCGAAGGTGTCGAATTCACCATCTTTAAAAAAAAACTATATGTATTTATTCTGTGCATTAAAACTTAATAGACTTAGTGCTGCTCATCGCCAAGGCAACGTCATTATAGATATAAGTAATGTTAAAAAAATGACAGGTTTCGTTTTATAACTAGTTTTAACTTTCGCGGTTAATTTTACACACGAAGCCAGTAGAGCATGCTCTTCTGACTCCGGGCTCCGCTGCCAATCATTATGCGGCCGTGAAAAATAGGGAGAGCGGTCGGCATTACACCAGCACGCCCCGTTTCCCGCAGCCTCACCTCGGCCAAGTTGACAGTAAACACGGCGCTTAGAGCACCGCAGCCCCCTGGCACATATCCGCGGCGAGCGAGAGCCGGAGCTGTTCAAGCCTGGAGTGGCCATCTTGGTTAGTCCTTCACTTCGAGCCGGCCGGTACGTTCCTCTTCGCTTCACCGAGGGTGACAAAACTACAGTTGCCCACCACGACAAAGTGGGAACCAGTTCGGTGGTAACCTGTGGTAGTAAGGCTGTTAATGATAATATCAATAGGTCTAAGTAAGGATCACACCTTATTTAACAGCAACTACGAAATTAAAAAGAAGTTACAGAAATAGTAAACAAAATATCTCGATAAGTTTTAATACCATTCTTTTTTTTAAGATTAAAAACCGTTGTATGTGTCACTCCAAGACTACATGAGTAGCAGTGCATGTGCTAAAAAAGTGATATGGGTTATTATACCGTTATTGTGTAACAACATTCTGATTCTAATCTTTATTTACGTCACTAATTATTTTAAATACATGTATATTGTATAAAAGTATTTAATACGAAAGAACGTTTAATTTTTTTTTATCTGTGGTTGTTATTCTTGTCGTAAATGTCAACGAAATTTTGAAGCATTTCATGTATTATTTTTCCGATTTTTCCTAACCTTTAAGTTTTATCCAAAGAGAAATTTAACATCAATAAACTTATGCTTAAAAGTGAAATATTATATCGAACCTAATAGACTCAACACATCAAAAAAAACTATGGCTACTAGTCGATTGGAGAGAATTGGAACCATATTTACAAGGTATGATTAAGAGAGTCTTTGCCTATTTTTTTTTAAATAAATAATACAAATCGCGGTAATTTTTTTCTGGCGGGAAAAGTTTTCCGATCGAAAGGTGCATTCGCGTTTTCTGTGTGCTTTGATACCGTTCTGTTCGTAACATATTTTAATATGTCTATGAAGATGTCTGGTAACTCAAAATTCGGGCCCGCGGAGTTAGACAATTTCTTAAATGAATCTAAATTTTTAAAACGTTCACCGAAGAAAAAAATTATGATGAAACGACAAAGACATGAGAAAGAGGAAGAAAATAATTCAAGACTCAACATCAACACAATAGGTGCTAAAAAGAAGAAAACAGATAAAAATGTAGAGGTTTGTCGAGAATCTCGCCAAAAACTAATTAATGTAATGAGTCAACAAATTGAAACAAGGTAAACGCAACAATATAATAAAACATGTTTTAATCTTGATTTAATCTACTTACTATAATTTGTATGTCCCAGGAAAAAAACTAATGAAAATTTTATGAAGAGTTTAGCAGAAGTTATTACACTTTTAGAGACAGACTATAATGTTTTGAAAGATAATGAGCAAAAATTAGAACATCTAACAGGAGCATTTATGAAATGCATACAGCAGGCAACTATTGGACATAAGCAAATATTAAAGGCTTTGAAGGAAATCCAAACCTCCTATAAAAAAGAGTAATCTTTTTTATTATTTTGTTAAAATACATATTTTCTTTTATTTTTATTTTACATTTTTTATCATTTTAATGTAACAGATGTGAAGAAATGGAAGCAGACCATAAGGAGGAGGCAAATAAACTGGGTAATGAGTTAGAAGAAGATATTAAAGAACTACAACAAAAATTAATTTCTGAAACGAAAAGAAGTGGTTGGGAAACTTTAAGTCGAACTATCTTTCAAGCTATGCAAAATGATGATTAAATCTCTTTTAGCTAATCTTCTTACTTCATTACTTAAGAACTGATTATTAAGAAACTGAATAAAAAACTTTTAAACATTAAGCAATATTTTATTTTAAAACAAAACTACCTTACTTATTAAAACCATACAATTACTAAATAACTCTTATAACCTTAGTATTTGTTATGTTCTTTAATGTGTATTATAAGATCATGGAAGATTATTTTGTCTAAAATCTGTAGCATCATATTTAATTCTTTTGAAGTATTATATTTCAATTCTGTTAGGTAATTGAACCACTTCATTTATTGACTTCTGATATTGCGATATTATAAATCAATTTTAGAAAGTGGTATAGAGATTCTGCTGCACATGGCAAAGGCATATTTCATTTACATTACATTTATCATTAGCAGTCATTTGTAGTTGGCTCTTTGTGGTAATTTTTTTACTATTTGAGATAGTGTTTTCCTGCTTAGATTAATAATTTAGTTAAAACCTTATTTCAAATGGTTGCATCTGTCTATATAGGACTAATAAGTCTATATTGAAACATGAAATAATATAAATATTTAATTATTTTTGGTACTTTTTACCACAAGCTTTTTAGTATTTAGTTTAGTTTAATACAACACATATCACTTTGAAATATGAAATTGACATTCCAAGTTTATTTCTAATTGCATTAAATACCTAGTAATTTATTTTGTGTATACATTTACAGGGTTGAGGGTCTCTTAACACGCGGCGCTATGAAACCTGATGATAGACCACTTTGGTTCGACGTGTACAAAGCATTTCCACCTAACGCAGAACCGAAGTTTGCCAGGCCCAAGCCAGAGGCTAAACCTTTAAGACAAATTCTGTACAAAGAGGACATCGTTAGAGCGTAAGTCATTGTTGTAGTCTTTTCTTTAAAGTGAATTATAAACGTGGAAACTACACTCGCGAAGAACCTCACAAAAATCGTGTCATTCAGAATAGACTACTAATAACGTCACGAAATGTGAATGAAGTTTCCGGTGTTATTATTCATTATTGTTTATTCGATTAAAAATATTCAAATTCATTTATACAAATACCTGTTTCTCTTTTACTTATTGATACACTTTTTCTATAAATTTGATAAAAAAAACGCTGTTTATCCTGTTGTTCAAATATTTTAGTTTTTTATTAAATAACTCAAATTATTTTTTCAGGAAATTTCACTCCAAAGGCCATGGCTTAGGAGCAAATATGTTAAACCCATCTAGTGAAACACAAACGAAAAGATTAATACAGCAATATGAAAAGCTAAAATCGGAAGGAGTACCTGAAGACGAGCTCATTGACAAATCGGCTGTCGCGTTGTCCACAGAACGACAAATAGCTACCAAGATTGCTCCAAAAACTCGCGAGTCAGTTACTGGCCAAGTTTTAGCTGAAGTAAATATAACGAATATATTCAAGGAATAAATAATTACACTGAATTGTAGAATTGTCATAGTTTCTTTATACATCTTATGTCCTATTAAACTTACTATATGAAATGATAGATCAACTATTTGTTTTTTATTTGTTTTCCAGAAAAATATGCCTAATTTTATCGGTGGGAGGAAGAAATCTATTTTCAATAAATAGATTTAAATTTAAAGAAGTATAAATAGTACATTAAACATAAACTCCGTCTCTCCAAAAGGTCTCTTAATTACTATTATTTCGTGCAGAGTCAAATATTAACATCTAAAGCATAGCCAAGTATGTATTGTTGTCAATCGTCCTTTTCTTTAATGTATCAATCCCAATTAATTAAAAATGGTTACCAATTTTAAGATTAGAAAAAAAAATTATATCTAATATGATAGCTTATTTAGGTAAAATTTCTAAATATAGTAGAAAGTGAACCTTAAATTTTTATTTGTTTCATCACCATGAGATATAATAAAGAAGTCATCTGAATCGACTAAAACAGAATTAAAAAGTGGTTAATTTAGAGTACTGTGATATTTGACTATATACGTACAAAATCTATTTGGGTCTAAAGATATTAACAAATTTAACATCTATATAGTTAGCCAACAATTTGCAATTGTTTTTCACTTTCTTGTTCGTAATATCGACTACTTGAATTATAATCAAAAATAAAAAGTATAATATTTGGATGCAAATAAATTAAAGTACACAAATAAAGCAGCGTAGAATACTTAGTGCATCTAAGTTGGATAACATTAATGAATAAGTTCTTTTCATAGAATTTAATGGGTTTATATCTCAATTTCACAACTACAAAACGTAAACCGTTAAACGTTCATGAGTAATCATTATCTTATCTAAGAGATAAACTTGTGCTCAAAACACACTCATACCTCTTGCTTTGTACCGTGAGGGCAAGTAAAACTAATTTTTACTATCACTGTGTATAATTTTGTATTAAAATTGGCAAAATGGCACGACAGGAGTCTCTTTT
Organism: Pachliopta kotzebuea; assembly: GCA_018246255.1. Lineage (NCBI taxonomy): Eukaryota > Metazoa > Arthropoda > Insecta > Lepidoptera > Papilionidae > Pachliopta > Pachliopta kotzebuea. Next base: position 10,300 of record DWLS01001756.1, on the reverse strand, counting down.
ATTCTATTTCGCTATTATTTTAGGTAAGTTCTAAAAGTATCAATGTATTAGAAATGTTTTTCCCCTTTTCAAATTTATTGGCCTAAATAAAGTGACATCATTTTGATTATTACTTTTTTGATACATGTTCTGCAGGCGATAAACAGATTATGACTATTTTTTCAGCTAAATAACTTAAACTGTTATAATTAGTTTCTCTCATCGCCATTTAAATTATGTTATTTAATTATTTACATTCTTTTGCTCAAATTTGATATGGATATGATGTGTCGGGAGGAGAGATAGTTTTTTGTATCGAACAAAATTGATCGAAGTAAAGTTGATTAACACAAATTAAAAATCAATTATTTATCGCATAATAGCTTTGTAATGTCTTGTTGTTTAACTAATGCATAAAGGAACAAAACAAAGTGACGAATGCAAAATAATTTCTGATGAAAAGCATATTAGCGCTCGATGTCTTTGTTCTTGAACAGTTCTAAAAATTGGAAACAAAATAAGGTACAGGATATAGTATTTATCTTAATTAGGGAGAGGCAAGATTCTTTCAGATTCCTTCTAGATCTTTTCTACCTTTTTTGAAAATATATATTTGTAATGTATTATTAAAAACATTGTTCATAGTTGTAATCCTTTTAATAAAATGAAAGAGTAGACATTTCTTATAGACATATTTAATATCTCATTTACAGTAATTTTTAGCACCTTAACGCAAGAAACAGAAGCAAGAAGGAAAATATTAAGAGGAAGGCGTGTAATGACACGGACATACTATCGTAAGTAATTATTTGTATTGTTAACAACTATATGCTATAACAAAATACTATATCCGTATTGTTTTTATTTATTTGTCAAGCCCACGAGACGGGCTGGGGTTCACCGCTTATATATAACATCGCGGCGCTAGTAAACAGCAGCATATTGTGCTCGTCCCCTTGAGATGTGTTAAGCCTCGCTACTCCAGTAATTTCACCGGCATACAGCGCTCTTCAAACCAAAACACAGACATGTTTGCACATGTACTTGCTTCGGCAGTACATATACTGTTTACACATTACTATCTGGCAGTAGAAATAGGAACTGCGGTGATAGTTACCTAAACAGTCTCCTGCGACAGAAGCCTACCGCCATGTAATTGAAGGTTTTCATTTTATATTCAAGCTAAATCGAGTAGACCATAATCGCTATTAAAATTCATTAAACAATGAATAATTTCATTAATTGTAGAGCATAACAATATGTAATACCTACTATAACACTTAAAAAATATATGACCTAGTATAATTAATGAGTTTTTTAATTTTTAGTTGAATAGTGTTAAATTTAGTTTACATTTTTTTAATAATAATTCTTTTAAATATAAAATACAATATTCATGGGGTTTATTGGCAAGCTATTGTCGTTTTTTTTAAAAATAATTATAATATGAGGGTCACCTCGTCACTTCGTAAATTTTAATGTTGGATGTCAACTAAACTTATTATAATAACAGTAACCTATTACTACACGGTAAAAATTGTAATGTGTTGTCAATATTTTGTGTTCTCATAAACGAAGATCGTGACCTCTTCCTCGCTCAATGACATTTAATAACTTTAGCTCAAATCAAAATTGCTTTATGGTTTCTTGCTTGTTGATACCCTCAACGAATAAAAACTCATTGTCATGAACTTTTGATTTTAAAAAATATCACAAAGGAATCTATAATTTTTTAAAGGTTTACTGTCACAGGAAAATAAGCAAGCCCATTTGTGTATAGTACTAAAGCGCATGTTTAAACTTCACAGATGGCAACGCTGTTCCTGCGTGGGCTATAAGTTTGATGGCAGGTATTGGAATGCTGGTTATTGGTGGGGTGTTATACATCGTTATGAGGAAGATTGTTTTGTCATCAGAGACCGGATCCCTCAATATGTATCAACCAGCTTTACAACGAGAAGATGTTTAATGTATCTTAAATTATCGATTAAAAATAAACCCACAAAAAAGACCATTGATAACTATTTTTTTTTCGCTATAAATAGGAAATAGTTTAAGATATTTAATAAATATAAATACAAACACGTTACTACAATGATCTGCTGTAAATTCAAAGAGTATATTATCACTACGTTTTTGGAGTAAAATACGAAATGGCGAAAAATAAGCAAATATAGTACCTTCCAATACTACTGCAACTGGGGTTCTCTTATTAGAGTACATTCGATTTGATGCTGCAAAAAGGTGTAGGCATATTTATGTGTAAATCGGTTTAAAATCTTATGTTATCCGCAGGTTGTCGTAAGACACCTTATTGTAGGAATGAATATAGCATGTACACATTTTTAAATCCAGGGTAAAACTATTACACAGAAGTCAAAAATTTGTTGTTAAGAAATAAGTAGGCTTGGTGAATAATCTTCAGGTAAAATTGGTAAGGTGTTTTAATACCTGGTAGAAAGTGTTAATTTAATTGACCCGCCTGTGACATTGGGCAGTGCAACGAGGGAGTGGTTTAAGTAATAAAATAAACGCTGTAAAATCCGTTAACTTCTGTTTTATTAAACATGTAATATTCAAATAAATGAAAAAATCATTAGTATAAAGGTTTAAGGAAAATAATGTAATACACAAATTTTCAATTAAACCACCTTAATATTTCACAATTTTTGTTAAACTTTTTATGAAGATGTGAAAAAAATTTACACTTCTGTTATAAAAATAAAATCCAAGAATGTTTTTTAAAATTTACGGTGAACCACAAACAAAATTAAATATTGTATGTATAATGATCATTACTCATATGATCAAGTCATATTTATGAAATTTAATTATTTAAACAGCTGGTTTTGTAGAGGGTGGTTTTAAAACTCTCTGCGGTGGTACTTGTCAGGGTCGTAGTAAGAGGTGACGACCACGCGGTTGCTAAACTTGCGTCCAGTGAGCGTTTGTTGAGCCTTCTGGCAATCCGCAATACTATTGAATTCGACAAATACCTGCACAACAAATAAAAATTTTGCTACACATATACACTTTATCTACAATACTCACCACAACTTAAATTTCACATGATCATAGAAGGATATTCCCAGAATCATTAAGATCAGAATTAATTAAGAATTATAAGATCTCATAAACAGTCAGTTCAAAAAATAAAATGTTGTTATAGCAGCAAATTTATAACCTAAGTATGGTACAAATAATATAAATTAGTTTACCTTCCCACAACCAGGTACATCAACACCTTCAAGAGGCCTTGGTATTTCAATACTACGGACACAACCATACTTGTTGCACTCCTCCCTGAAAAAGTATTTTATTTTAGTATATTTATATTTTATATCCAATAACTTACCAATAATAAAGTCTTTAAATTTTATCAAAGTTCTCAACTGAAAACTTACTTAATATCTTCGAGGATATCCTCGTACTCTTCTTCGTCACGGAGCTCATCAGGAGTGACCATGTTAAGGAGACACAGTACCTCGGTTGCAGGTCCTGCTCCAGCCAAAGTCAATCCTGCTACTTGTAAAGTAACTGGTGCTGCTCCTGTCATTGCTGCTAAAAATTTTTTTTTTTGTGAATAAAGATAGCATATCCATACATTTTTAACTACCACTCCTTTACATTTAAATAAAGTGAGATATTTTCTGACATGTATATAAGTTATATGTTTCTTATTTTTAAGTTTCTTCTGATGGTAGCTCTCTGTTGCCAAAGACTATTTAGGTACCACCGCAGCTCTTATTTCTACCACCAAATAGTAATGTTCAAACAATACTGTATTCCTAATTTGAATGGTGCTGTAAGTCAATGAAATTACTGGAGTAACGAGACTTGTGTCTCAAAGCGACGATCGCAATATGGTGCTGTGAATACCATCTTAACTAGCGCCACATTGTTAGAAGCAATCATATCACATGTCATCATGTAAATGTTTCAATCGTTTTGGTGCTCCATCATGTAAAAAATTTTGTGCATCATATTTTCATATAAATTATTATAAAAAAAATACCTAATGTGGAGTTCTTTGCGCCAATACTGGCTCTCTGCACTATTAACTTCTTGTCGCCTAACTGCATCCCATTCAGTCCCGCAATAGCCTGTTTACAAAATTTAAATAATTAAATTGTTTTATCGTTATTAATTGTTTTATCAAAATATAAATTACCTGATCGGTCATAGATATATCAACATATTCAGCAAAAGCATAACCCTTGCTGAGACCGGTAGACGAGTCTTTCACCAGGTTGAATGCCCGAAGCTGACCAAAAGACATCAGTAGTTCTTTTACCTATTATACATAATATATTAGTTAATAATATCAGTCTATGATGTATAATGTACATATATAATAAATATTTATTATATATTACACAACCAGTATATTTTTACGTGTTCTTTATAGTTCCCGTTAACATTTAACAAACATTGCAGCTTACATATAAATGTATTACAATCTGACCTGTGACTAGCTGCAAGATAGAAAAGGATGTGAATGGAGGAGACTTGCCTTGGAGTGCCGACGTCTCATTCAAGTACAAGACGTATAGGTGAGAATGAGAGACAACAGTGACACGCGGGCCGCGTATGTGCCAAATCTATGCTAGGGAGGGGCAGAAAGCAAACTATCAGTGACTTGTCTTAAATATTTTTGAGCGTGAAACGAACACGCTCATCCGTTATGAGTACCTGAAAATACCTGAAAGGGACCAAAATATAACGCGATTCACTGCTTGCTGCACCATAACCCTGTCAACTGTTGAATCTCGTCCTGAAAACGGCAGTGGCCTCTAAAAGTTTCTATTGGGAACTAACTAGACCTAACATGAGCATGATTTTTTTTGCAACTAATTCATATCCTATTTTTCCATCTAAAAAATATTGCAGCATACGAAAAAAGCTCCTATGATTTAATTAAATAATATTTTTTAGAGCTGTAACTGATTTAAACAGTATTAGAGCTTCATCACAGATGGTTGAACACAAGATGGTACTTCATCTGAAAAACATAATTTTTGTAATTTCATATTGAACTTCAAGGAGTATTGTGTTTATTTTAATATCATATTTTCCATATAACTTCAATAAGTACAAAAATGTTTTAAATACGAGTGGATTGATTGAGGTCAGTAGTAGATAATTATTATTTTTACTGAAATTCTATAGTCAAATGTTTAGGGGAAACAATAGTAAAAAAGTTTATATTAATATATGTAATAAAATACAGTATTGTTTTAAATATATTTTATAACAAAAAGCACTTACTTGATCTTCATTGAGATAGTTGGGTAGACCACCAATAAATATTTTATGAGGCGAATCTGGCACTACTGTACTTATAACACCAGCTAAAACATAATCTAAATTTAAATTAAGTAATTAATTTAAGATACATTAAACATTTAATAAATATATAATGTTGACTTACCTGGAACATTAATAGCTGGATTTTCAGTTCCGGGCATAGGTTGATAATCATGAGGTCGTCTAATCTTTAAACTTTGGCCCTTAAAATTGATACCGTCAAAAGCCATTGCTTGAGTGGTCTCATCAATAGACCTAAATTCAAGGAATGCAAAGTTTTTGTCTAAATTTATTTGACAAGCTAAAACAGGATTGCCGGCTGCTTGCGCTAAACCTGATAGATGCATCTGCTGGTTGAAAAATTCCATAGTTTCCTCTTCAGTTACTCCAAACGGAATGTTTCCGACGTATAACCTTCGAGCTTGTCTAGTTATGGTTGACCCGACAACAGGAACTGCAGCTTGAGGTGTATCTGCAACGATATTAGCAGGTATCTGGCCAGCCGCTTGCATGGCCTTGTACTGTAGCGGAGTGATATGTTCAAATCCTGGTGGAGGTACATCCCAGTACAAAGATGGCTTGCGACGACGTGATCTTTTTGACGGTGATCTGGATTTACTTCTCCTCTTCTCTCTCCGATCTCTTGATCTAGATCTTGTTCGGCGTCGTTCCCTCGAGCGTGATCTTCGTCGCCGATCTACGTTGCACATATTTTCATTATTTAAGTAATTTAAAAACAAATAATAAAAAAAAATAATGAAATTAATCATACCTTTATCTTCACCCATGTCGTAAAACAAGTAATCAAAACTTGATAAAACGATTAAATTGTTAAAAGTGTTATTACACTGAGAAAACAACACAGAAATCACAAAATGGCTTCCAGTCGTATTAATTTAGTACCATACCTACGAATGACCATAGAGTATAAAAGCAGAAATGTGAAAATTCGTCACATATTTAGTAGTAAAAATTAATATATATATATTTTACGACTGTACTGAACTGGAACGTCTTCATATTTAATCTACGAATAAAGAGAACTACCATAACAAAACAACTATTATTGAATAATAGTGGTAAGTAATGAACTAATTATGTATCCCTATTTATATGGAACTTCATTAAACTTGCTTTTTTGAGTTACTTCTTGTAATTTTAAAATTATCATCATTATAAGTCGATAGGCCTTCTCCAAAGCTGTTGCTACTTACTGGTGGGCCCTTTCCAAGATATGAGAAATGAAGTGTAGGTTGCTGGAAACCATTAGAAGTGAGCAGCTCAGGACCTATTTGTGGAGATATTTAGGAGCTACATTAAAAAAAATATATTTTAAACTAGTTCTGTTATTGTAGGGGGTATTTTTCTCTTTCCATCACTTAAAACCTTAAAGCTAGTAACGACAGGTTGTATGAAGACATTCCTATGCCTTTAAACTCGAAGAAGAGTTAAAAAAATATTCGTAACTCAGTTGCTTCTATGACAGTTCGTGGTACGCGGGGTTATTTGTAGTTGGTTATGATGATGTTGTGAAAGTGAAAGTTTCTTTCACAATTTTTTAATCGTCAAGGAGGTTCTGCAGCGTAAAATCAATCTTGTGGTGTTGTTTTAATTTTTTATAACAATGGTGCGTGCCAGTAATATGAAGAGCGTTAATTTCAATGTTTATTATTAACAAAATTTATTATGCCTTAGCTATAGATATATATATATTAGACTGAAAATATAATATAAACTTTAGCTTTTTTTCGTAAATTTGCATCTTATTTAAGTTTAAAAATATTATTAAAACTAATAAAGCAATTTTTCATTAAAATTTCTTTAACATTGTAACTTTTTAGGATTGTATCTATGAAGATGGTGTAAAAACTAGAAAAAATAATAATGATTATAATTCAAAAAGCTTGCATGAATATGAAATAAATTCCACTCAGAAAAAAGATGGAATTAAAAAAGGGAAAGTAATCTCCTTAGTATTTATTTCTTTGCTTCTGGATCTTTTGGCTTTTACTATGATTTTGCCTCTTTTGCCGTCTTTATTAGACTATTATGATAAAGAAGAAGGTAAAGGCAATTCATTATATGCATTATTAGTAAGTGCTGTGGAAGGCTTTCAGAAATTCACTGGTGCTCCCGATCGTTTTACATCAGTGCTATTTGGAGGTGTATTGGGCTCTATGTACAGTTTCTTACAGTTTTTGACGAGTCCTATTGTTGGTAGTCTTTCTGATGCGTATGGAAGAAAACCCATGCTGTTAATTTGTTTGGTAAGTTCTGTTCAACATATAAAAACTTTTAAAGTCTATTAAAAAATTTGTTTCATTATGACTAACAAAATAGAATTCATTTTATATTTATTTACTTAAAAAATGCATGCAATGCAATATACAGGGTGAATTGAAGGCTAAATGTAGGAAAAACCACTTTCATTTATTGCATGATAGAACATTTAAATGGTAATGAACTTAATTATATCCTATTTATTCATTTAGTTTTAGGGCTGTACTCATCATATTTTGTCCTGGGGTTGGCATAACCAATAGGTTAAAAGCTCAAAAAAATTATAGATTAAAAAAGAAATATTTTGTCTTAATATTCAAACTCTTGTTGTTTGAGTCATTTGTAATTGTTGTTAATGTATGTAACATTATCCAGAATACATTTATTTAAAACAATAAATTAAGGGGAACTATGTAGTAAACCTACAACTAAAATTGTAATATTTTATAAATTTTTACATATTTTTCTTACATGGGAAGTAAAGTTGAAATAAATTTGATATTCGTACATGCTACTAGGGCTATTTAATATGTGTAACACTCTAGTTCTTTGCCTTTTTGTGGTTTTAAATTTAGGTATTTCTCTTTTAGACAGGTATCACCATATCTCATGCATTATGGAGTTGTGCAAGCACATTCAGCATCTTTGTGTTAGCAAGGTTTATTGGAGGTTTAAGTAAAGCAAATGTAAGTCTATGTATGGCAATTGTAACAGATGCATCAGATGAAAAAACTAGAGCCAGAGGAATGGTAAATTTATTTCTTATTTAATGTTTAGTACATTATTATTTTTTTAACTTTTCTGTCCATCTCTCTCTCTTTGTGAAAGAAACCCCAGAGTTCAGGAAGTATAAACTAGTGGTTAAAAAAATTCTTAATTTTATCTTAATTTACATAAATTTTTTTTTGGAAATTTTTATGAACACTATAATGAAATGACATGTATTACTCATTATTTCTGTGTCATAAATAAGCATTTTATTAAAAGGACATAAATACGGTGATCGTGCGTCACAACATGTTAAGTACATGTGATTCATCTTTACAGGATTTGTGTAACTAATTTATTTTGATGATATACTTTGGAATTAAAGCAGTTTAACCCAAAAAATATTAGAAGTGATTCATAGTCAATTGATATAGGAACTTAATATATTTAACACTTATTGTGTTAAGTATATTTATCTCCTTTTTTGTTTTTCGTAATATGAAAAAACATTTAAAACTACTTTTACAAATGTGTTATTTAAATGTATATTTGTAAGTTATCAGACTTCCTAGCTAAATCTAACGAATTTCTTATTTTAGTTTACATGGACACCAAACTCATGATATGATATCTATCTGGTGTTTCAGCATATAAAGATAAAGCTTCTCAAGAGCATTTTTATCATTTATAATCTATAGAGTACTTTTACCTGCGAAAATAAACAATTATACTTCACATATTAAATTTGTTAATAAGTAACTGGATATTTAATACACTGGTGGTAGGTCTTTGTTGCCGCAGACCGTCTAGGTAGGTACCACCGCAGCTCCTTTTTGTACCGCAAAATAGTAACATGCAAAGATTACTGTTCCGGTTTGAAGGGTGCTGTATGCTAGTGATATTAATGGAGTAATGAGTTTTAACACCTTGTCTCAAGGGGACGAGCACAATGTGGTGCAGTGTATATCATCTTAACGCATGCGTTATGTTTTTATGGGCAAGTATTATTTACCGTCAGGTAAACGCTATGCTCCTCTCCTCGCCTCGTAGAATAAAAAAATGATACTTCGTGGTTAAAAGTTGTTCTGAGTATAGAATTCGAATATCACTTCCTTCGTTTATCTTTTTGTATAATGTATGTTCTTTTACTGGGACTCGAAGGTTTTTCTCCCACAAAGAGATGTCAAGGCCGTTGATCAATCATAGTGATCTATAGCGGCCCGAATTGTGCATGAGTGGGATTGGCGGATGTACTTAGTTTATATTTCACAAAGAATTGTTCTTAAAAAAACAACATTTAATATTCATTATTGTGTATTTAATTTTCAGGCACTTGTCGGTTTAGCATTTTCAATTGGCTTCATAGTGGGCCCAATGGCAGGAGCATGGTTCGCGATAACTAATGACATTTACTTCGGTATGTGGGGCCAGAGACCAGCGTTATACGCGTTGTCCCTTTCTCTTGCCAACATCGCTCTGGTTCTTTTATTTATACCAGAAACTTTGTCCAAGGTCCGACATGATCAAAATTTTAATTTATTTACTTTTCAAATGATTTTTTCGATATATAATATTCTTTTGAATATCTCTTGCAGGATAAAAAAGCACTTCTGTCACTATCTCTAAAAAAAACAATCGAATATGTTTCCCCTTTGCATTTATTGAGATTTACAGCTGTAGAAAACCTTTCTTTGCATCAATATAAAGTATTGTCTAAACTGGGACTGATTTATTTTATATACTTATTCATTTATTCCGGACTTGAATTTACGATAACCTTTCTTACACATCATACCTTCTCCTACACAGCTATGCAGCAAGGAAAAATGTTTTTAGTAATAGGTAAGTTTATAATTTTCTTTAAAAAAAACTTAACCTTTAATTTCTTAATATACATCGATATCTTGGCTTTTTCGTACGTTGTGGTATATTTTTGAATAAATGCAACTTAGCAACTAATACATTTTTGTATTACCAACTACACCGTATAACATATAATACTATAATATTAATAAATAATATAATT
>DWLS01001755.1:0-20386 GCA_018246255.1 Pachliopta kotzebuea | reverse complement strand
ACTGTCTCGTTATAAGTAACTCAAATTATAATTCTTAAAACTATGTTTAATAGTATAAGCCTAGGATAACCTATTCTAATTTCTTTACAATTTTTCAAGGCTGCAGCACGCGGCTACCTCGTCCGTCGTTCCTACGGCCACAAGATGTGGGCGATAGTTAAAATACAGAGCCACGTGAGACGTTTGATTGCTATGCGACGCTATAAAAGAATAAAGCAGGAGACCATAGCACACAACGAGGCGCTGCGTTTGAGAAAACAAGAGGAGCAAAGGTTGCAGCATCAAGGGAACACCCGGGCTAAGGAGATCGCTGAACAGAACTACAGAGTAAGTAATTTATCCACCATTCCTATATTATTCCGATACCGTTTTTTTAGTATAGTAGGTAATATATTGTGTTATGTTAACTAACTTTGAAGTAGGTTAGAACAGTCATGTTATGCTTGTGTATAAAGAAGTATATATAACATTGTTAATTAGTTAATAATATTTGTTTACAGTTCCACTGTATTCCTTTTCCACGCATCCTTGATTGAAATGCCATTTTTTTTAATACTTATTGTATTTTATTCATGAGTTAAATCAACCGTCAAATATGTTTAACGTGTTACAATAAATTCCTTGGTTAGCACAGCACAATAAAAAAATTACTTACCACGTCATCGTATAGTAATATGTTACAATCGTAAATAAACGTAAACATTCACGTTAATTGAATTTTTATTGTGATAAAACTTTAAAACTTGTTTGATTATCAAGAAATTTAAGGCACATTTGTTTTGTTTTGTCGTACTTAATTCTTTGTTCGTAATTGAATATTACAAAAATATTATTTTATTTTTTAAATAATAATTTCACCGCCAACTAATTCATTACACAAAACATTGAAACTGTAAAACGGCTTCTGTAATAGTCCTTAAAAATAGCAAGAGGTATGTGAGTTACGTAACATCGTTTTGATGTAAAAACTAATGGAACAAATAATTTTTTTCTATAATAAAAGTATTAGGTACAATTTAAAATTTTAAAAAACAAAAGATTTCTTATGTTTCTAATTACCATTTTGTGATATTAATAAAGACAAATAAAATTTAAATCTATTTTTAAAACAATGGTTAATTATAATATCAAAGTATGTTACCTAAAGTAACACTTCTTTGGTTTAGAATTCGCAATACTTTGTTGCAATGGCCAATAAACCGTTTTCGCTTAGACCAACAAAGAAAGTATTAACTTTAAAAAAAGAAAAATTAATGATTATGTAAATAAGAAATATATAAATAATAATATTGTAATAAATATGTACTACGGCTCCTTAACATTATTCTATGTTTGATATAAGTTGAGCCACTAAATCACAAGTACTTACAAATTGAATCCTAAAACCGTTTTTATATATATCACAATAAATACTATAATTTCACATGTCAAATTTAGATCAATATATAGTTAAGAGATTGATTTCAAAGATATAGTTATTCACAGCTTAGATTATCACGTTTGGATTTCGCCGCAATCTGAACAGATTATATCGGAGACAGAGAAATAGTATTAGTGGCTGGGTGATTGATAAAGTACGAGTGTATTCCGTAACGTTTAATACATCCCAGAAAATGTAAAATATACAGGTATTATACCAACAATTATACTCAAAATAAATAAGTGGTTACAGGTTGTTTTTATATAACACATTTAGGTAAGCTCTACAGCCCCTGTAACTACCGCCAAGCATTAAGTAGTGTGAATTTTTTTTTTATTTCGATTTTAAAGATGTGATGGAATATCTAGTGTCTCAAAGTAAAGAGCACAATATAATGCAGTGTATATAATCATAACTGACGTCACTTTGTTACCATTTACTACCAGATGAAAGTCTTAGTCTTCACATTGTTCCCCGGAATTCAAAAATTTTTGTACGTTTAAAATCTCCTTAATATTATCTTTATTTTATTTTTGTAATAGTTACTTCACTGTCGATTATATGAAGTAATTCGCATATGTTAGGCAATAACCGTCACGCGAAAATAAACTCCGCGATATATTGATAGCTGCTCAACCGTCCCCATAAACCTTTATTACTTCAAACATAATCACTTGAAATAGTGTAATACAAATAGTAGTTTGCAAGCAAACGTGCATTGGAGCATGCACTTGTTATGCAATGAGATTCGAACCTGCGTCTCGCTTGGCTAATCTCCGTCTAGTCGAGCAACGGCGTAATCACAGAACAGCCGGCGAAGTTACAATGAGAACTATACTGAAGTTAAGACGTATATTAAAGACGGTTAAAGTTAAAATGAGTGTGTGGACCAAGTGCATATGCGATCAGGGCATGGATTTTTATTACTGTGTTAGTCAACACAAACATATTCATAGATCAGATTTAAGATTAAAGTTATACAATGTTTTATACATTTAAATGTTACCTCGTAACATATCAAGAAAATTTATAACGTTAGGAATAATATTTATAAATTTTCTATCACCTATCTTCGATTAATTATAGTACTTTGTATAAAAGCATATTTAGTATGTTTTTTTGTAACGTAACGCCCAATCTATTGTTTCTAATTATAATATATTGATTCTGTCATCAGGAGCGTATGTATGAACTGGAGAGACGTGAAGCTGAATTGGCTTTAGAGGAAAAACGTCAGCTGGAGGCTAAAAGGACGCTACTCCAAGAGGCGGCACGTAAACAAGACGAGCCGGTAGACGACAGCAAGCTTGTGGAGGCTATGTTCGATTTCCTTCCAGATTCCAGCAGCGAGGCGCCAGCTCCTAAAGATACATCGGTATTTAGTGATTTACCGCAACAAAGAGCTGATCAGCAAGAGGTAATTCAGATTAAAAAAGATACAATATGTGTTTCGAAATTCCATATAACATATAATTAGTATTTTTTTAATTGAAAAGATGGTAAACCTTAATTTATTTATGGACGTCTTTTAGTCTATTTATGTCCTTTGTTGTCAAAAACCAGTATAATATTTGTCTTTCCCATTTTTACCGTGCCTATAGTTGTACGTTAGTAGTCATAGCATAAATTGCTGCTCTTTTTCGTAGGATTATTATCTTCTTAGTCTCTTTTAACAACTCGCTGAGGGTAGTGACACTTGGGGATATTCTTTATATGTAAATTTATATATTTTTTCTTCAACAGATGGTGACACCTATGCAGACGACATCCGAGGACGAAGAGGACTTATCAGAATTTAAATTCCAAAAATTTGCTGCTACATATTTCCAAGGCAATGTAACACATCAATATTCAAGGAAACCTCTAAAACATCCCTTGTTACCTTTACATACACAAGGCGATCAGTTGGTGAGTTGAGTGTAATTATCAATGTATTTAAAATTAATTATCAAAAAAAATATTTATTATGCATCACACACAGACATTTACATGGTCAATAATTAAAACTTGTTATGTGTATATAATACTTAGCTCTTACCTAATAAATTTCTAATAAAATCGTTTTTATTTTTCAGGCAGCCCAGGCTTTATGGGTGACCATATTGCGGTTCACCGGAGATCTTCCCGAGCCTCGGTACCACACAATGGATAGAGACAACACATCTGTCATGTCCAAAGTAACAGCTACTCTTGGGAGAAATTTTATTCGTTCTAAAGAATTCCAAGAGGCGCAAATGATGGGTGTAGATCCAGAATCCTATTTAAACAAACAAAAACCGAGATCGATACGACACAAGTTAGTTTCTTTAACGTTGAAACGGAAAAATAAACTAGGCGAAGACGTTCGAAGAAAACTTCAGGTACAATAAAATTATTTTAAAAGACACTATTCCTCATTATCATTACATTGTCTTTTCATGAGGTTATTATTGTTTACAGGATGAGGAATACACTGCGGATAGTTATCAATCCTGGTTAGAATCACGTCCAACGTCAAATTTAGAAAAGTTGCATTTTATAATTGGTCATGGCATTCTCCGTGCAGAACTTCGAGACGAAATATATTGCCAAATATGTAAACAACTTACCAACAATCCATCAAAATCTTCACATGCACGAGGATGGATATTACTCTCATTGTGTGTGGGTTGTTTTGCACCTAGCGAAAAATTTGTTAATTATCTTAGAGCCTTTATAAGAGAAGGACCCCCTGGTTACGCACCATATTGTGAAGACAGGTTAAAAAGAACATTTAACAATGGTACGAGAAATCAACCTCCTTCTTGGCTTGAACTTCAAGCAACAAAGTCCAAAAAACCTATAATGTTACCTATAACTTTCATGGACGGCAACACAAAGACTCTTTTGGCAGATTCAGCGACCACGGCAAGAGAGCTTTGCAATCAGTTATCTGACAAAATCGGATTACGTGATCAATTCGGTTTCTCTTTATATATTGCTTTGTTCGACAAAGTCAGTTCTCTCGGAAGTGGCGGTGATCATGTAATGGATGCAATATCACAATGCGAACAATATGCCAAAGAACAAGGTGCTCAAGAGAGGAATGCGCCGTGGAGATTATTCTTCAGAAAAGAAATCTTTGCGCCTTGGCATGATCCGACCGAAGATCAAGTAGCTACTAATCTAATTTATCAGCAAGTTGTAAGAGGAGTCAAATTTGGAGAATATAGATGTGACAAAGAAGAAGATCTGGCAATGATAGCAGCTCAACAATACTATATTGAATACGGTCAAGATATGAATACAGAACGTTTGTTTACGTTATTACCTAATTACATTCCAGATTATTGCTTAACGGGTGTTGAGAAAGCAGTTGATCGATGGGGTGCCTTGGTAGTACAAGCTTACAAAAAGAGCTATTACGTAAAAGAGAAAGTTGCAGCGTATAGGGTTAAAGAGGATGTAGTGAGTTATGCAAAATTTAAATGGCCGTTACTGTTTTCAAGGTTTTACGAAGCATACCGGAATTCAGGACCTAATTTACCCAAAAACGATGTTATAATAGCAGTGAACTGGACGGGAGTGTATGTAGTGGACGATCAGGAACAAGTGTTGTTAGAGTTATCGTTCCCAGAGATAACAACAGTGTCAAGTCAAAAGACTAATAAAGTATTTACCCAAACCTTCAGTTTATCAACTGTTCGGGGAGAAGAATTCACTTTCCAAAGTCCAAATGCGGAAGATATCCGTGACTTAGTTGTTTACTTCCTCGAGGGATTGAAAAAGCGATCGAAGTATGTAATAGCTTTACAAGATTATAAAGCGCCTGGAGAAGGCTCTAGTTTTTTAACTTTCCAAAAAGGAGATCTAATTATTTTAGAAGAAGATAGTACAGGAGAATTAGTTCTTAATAATGGCTGGTGTATAGGAAGGTGCGAAAGAACAATGGAGAGAGGCGATTTTCCTGCGGAAACAGTGTATGTGCTACCTGCATTATCTAAGCCACCTCCAGACATCTTATCATTATTTTGTCAAGAAGGTGCACAGCATGGTCGCCGTGTGCCAACTAGTACATTTAATGGAACTGAGACGAGAGATAAACCACACACGTTGTTAGAATATGCATTGGACCACTTTAGATTGCCACCAAAGCGAACTGTGTCGAAAGCACTTACACTTTCAACGGCCAAGAGAGGAGGTTCAGAAGAGCTATGGAGACATTCTCGGGAACCTATTAAATTACCCTTATTAAAGAAACTTCAGGCCAAAGAGGAATTAGCAGAAGAAGCTTGTTTCGCATTTACAGCAATACTGAAGTATATGGGAGATTTACCATCGAAACGACCTCGTATAGGAAACGAATACACTGATCATATTTTCGATGGTCCTTTAAAACATGAAATTTTGAGAGACGAAATATATTGTCAAATTATGAAGCAATTGACTGACAATAGGAATAGAATGTCTGAGGAAAGAGGATGGGAATTAATGTGGTTAGCTTCAGGATTGTTCGCATGCAGTCAGGGGTTACTTAGAGAACTAACTTTATTCTTAAGAACTAGGAGGTATCCGATAGCTCAAGATTCTCTGCAGAGACTCCAGAAGACACTGAGAAACGGACAGAGAAAATATCCACCGCATCAAGTCGAAGTAGAAGCTATACAGCATAAGACAACGCAGATTTTCCATAAAGTTTACTTCCCAGATGATACGGATGAAGCGTTTGAAGTTGACTCTTCGACTAGAGCAAAAGATTTCTGTCAGAATATAGCACAAAGACTGAATCTCAGATCTAGTGAAGGATTTAGTTTGTTCGTTAAAATAGCTGATAAGGTTATTTCTGTTCCGGAGGGTGATTTCTTTTTCGATTTTGTGCGACATCTAACCGATTGGATTAAGAAGGCTCGTCCCACACGAGATGGCATTACGCCGCAATTTACGTATCAGGTACGAATACAAAATAAATTATTCTTGATAAATTAACAGTTAAAATTTTAAAAATGTATGTATGTAGATTCACTTTCTTTCCATCTACCATTTATCGTGATCATTAAACATAGTTAATTCTCCATAATTTTACATATTAAAAATAGCATAGAATCAGTCATTTACATAGATTTTTCTTGTTAGGTTTTCTTCATGAAGAAACTTTGGACAAACACCGTCCCGGGCAAAGATCGGGCTGCAGATGTGATTTTCCATTTCCACCAAGAGCTTCCGAAGCTGTTACGGGGATACCACCGTTGCGGACGCGAAGAGGCAGCGCGCCTCGCTGCGCTTGCTTACCGGGCCCGCTTCGGTGACAACAAGCAGGAGTTACAGGCTATACCGTAAGGATTCAATGTGTCCCACATTTATTGCCTTTCGGCTTCTGTCGGAGCCAATTACCTTTTGTTAAACTATTTATATATTATATTTTGTTTACAATTTTCATTTGAAAAAGAATAAGATTTTGACATCCTTCTCATAAATAGATCTTTATCGTAAATACTTAAAAAAAAAACTAATATCTTAGAATACATAAATCAAAAATAAAATGTTATAAAGTTAAACGTCATGAAATAAAATATTTAAATTTATTAAAGAAATACATGCAGTTTTGTTAACTGACAAGCGTAGATAGTTTATATTCTTTAAGGGAGAACATGTTTTTTTCAGGCAAATGTTACGGGAACTAGTCCCGGCTGATTTGATAAAACTTCAGAGCTCGGCAGATTGGAAACGTGCTATTGTAGCCTCCTATAACCAAGACGCGGGCATGACGCCCGAAGACGCTAAAATTACCTTCCTCAAAGTCATCTACCGGTGGCCGACGTTTGGCTCTGCCTTCTTTGAAGTGAAACAAACTACTGAGCCTAACTATCCTGAACTACTGCTGATTGCTATTAACAAGCATGGTGTCAGTCTGATTCATCCACAATCGAAGGTGAGTTCTTTGTTTATCTATAATTATCTTATTGCTGTTAACAGTTTAATCTTCCTGTAAAATTGTGTAATAAAAAAGGAAACCTCCCTGTGCTGTACAAACCCAGGGATTTGCAAGGGCCTTTAAATGTAAATGAAAAATAATACTTCCGAACATAACTTTGAAAAAAACTTACTAGCAACAAATATAAATCCAGCTGATCTGTATTTTTTAAATATTTTCTTGAAAATTCTTGTTTAGAAATTCTAAAATAATTAATTGAAAAAATATTTTAGATGAAAGAGATTTTTATATGCGTAAATTAATGATTTTTATACCATTGACTTAACTAAATAACTTGTTTATAGGATATACTGGTCACACATCCATTCACAAGAATCTCCAATTGGTCGTCTGGCAACACTTATTTCCACATGACAATTGGGAATCTAGTTCGGGGCTCCAAACTTCTTTGCGAAACCTCTTTGGGCTACAAGATGGACGACTTGCTCACTTCCTATATTTCTCTAATGCTTACCAACATGAATAAACAACGCTCCATGCGAGTCAAATAACTGTAAGCAAAACTCGTTAGAAAATCTTTGGAATTTATGTGTATATTATTATGTAAAATTCAATTGCTTATTATTAAATAGCTTTCAGCGTGGTATATAAAGAACTAATTTCATTTCTTATAATAAATATACATAATGGAATTTCTAAATCTGCTAAATCATAAAATTGACCAGTAATTATACGTCTACTTTCATTCTCTAATCGAAGTCATGTTATCTTGCCATACGCATATTATTTTGAAAATGTATCGGCATTAAATATATATATTACTGTTTGGTGCGTAAATGAAAATACTATAACTTACATTAATGTTTTAAGATAAGTAAATGAATCATGTTATTTTAAAATAGTTTTTGGTTTAATAGGATGTATTATTGAGAGTTAGACTAAAAAAAATGGTTGAAGGATAGAAATAAAGAATAGAAACTGGGAATGAAATTACATAGAATAGGCTGTGTGGAGAAATTCCAAGACGTTATTCATCATAATATTGAGATATTGTGTTGATTTAACACTCGACAAGTTCATTTGGTTTAACCACAGGCGAAGAAAGATGTACCGATTGTGTTTTATAAATTTAGGAGAATAAAAGTCCTTCGTCACAATTGAATACCAAACAATGTAAGAATATATTCAATACAATTGCACAATGCGATTACATTAGCATTAGATAAACAGTCGAAGCTATAGTAATAAAATCGATGTTTTATATATCATTAACTGTAAAACTGATCCGTCCAAAAGTTTCGTAATTTATTCAAACATTCGAAACCTTGGCTAGAACAGAAATTAATATAAACGCATGTATAAACTAAGAATGGATTATATTATATGTATAAGTACAATTTATATATCGCTTTCGATTTTTTAAATGAATATCAATCGTAGTCATTAAAATATAACAAAATAAATCATCGAAAAGATAATTGAGTGTTAGAACTAATTCTAAGTATTAAAAAAGGGCATGTTTTATAAACTGCATTTAAATAGTCCATTTCTATTATAATGCAGATTAAATTTCGTGCCATTTGTCATAGTAAGATCTGCAATTATACAATATAAGGTGATCGGTAGAGACGCTTTGCGATCAAAAATGGTAAATAATTTATATACAATATATGTAAATGTCTAATCATTTAACTAATATAACTAATTTTATAAAGGACCAATAATATTAGCGGGTATAAGAATTAAAATTTTCAACAAACGTTGAGTCATTTTTTCTTACAAGCTAGTACATGGTCCTAAACCACGACTAAAGATTGAAAGGGTGTCTTAAATTGTTTTCTTTTTTGGTGTACGAGAAAAATATATTTATATTATCTAAAATGTTGAATTTATAACATTAATAAAACTATTACACTACATGATAACCTACATAGTATTTATTTAAAAAAAAAAGTAAGTTACGTGTAAAATTTATTATCATCAAGGTTACGCCATGAGTTCGGAGATGTTCACTATGTTTTTTCTTTTGCTTTTAATTTTTTTGTAGTTGCATTTGTGAGAGGTTGTAAACATGAGTCACAATGAGTTGCGTTGTTTTATTTTCATTCCATTTCTTTAAATATAAGTATTTAGTAGTTAAACAACTTTCTTCCATAAGAACTTCAATTTTTAGCAAACACTTCAGTCGTTCCTTTATAATTCAATCAAATTAATATGATTATCTCCTTGAGTGAGAAAGCCGCGAGGCTTAGAGGTGGCAATATTAAGAGGTCTGTTTTTTTTAGTAACAACATGATCATGTTATCTGTTCATCAAATATAACCACGAAGTTTTTTTTATAAAACTATAAAATAAGAACAAAAGTGTTGAAGACGAGTTGAAGAGTCAAATAGAAGGTTTTCTATCGAACAAGGGCCTTAACATTGCGCCTGATTCTGCTCTCAAGGAGAAGAAGCAAATGTTACTATGTAATATCACTGTTTCACAAGAAACAATAATATCTTTTAGTCAAGATTTCAGCGAGGGGGGTCTATACTAAATTCATTTACATTACATAATAGATATATTTAATATGTAGCCATTATTCGGGATAATTGAACATTACTACTGTCAGTACAGTAATTGGATCAATTTTTTACACATACCTTAACATCTTGATGATCGTCCTTAGTGTAAGGAAGGGCTGCAGGAGCTTTGGAAAATAACGGATGGAGATGTTTTGTTAATAATTTTAAAATATAGTGTGAAAGGGTCTCATATATACACGCTGTGATAGTAAGACTGCTAAATTAACTAGCACAAGAAATAACTTTAGCGTGGAATGTTTTTCACGAGGAAATACTAGTTATATCATAAACTTCACTTTTATTTTAGAATACACACAAAATACTAAAGAAACTATAAGTTGTGAAAAATCTTAAATCTAAATATTTTGTGTATGTTCTTCATTATTAATAAAATACTATATAATCGTGATTCAAAATAATCTTTGTTATAGGAGATCTTGAGAAGCAGATGTAGAGTTAAAATATTATTTATGTTTGCTGTAAAAGAAATGTAAGACAAATTTAGTAGCAATCGTGGCTCGAACAATTAAGGTAAAAGCGGGCTATTACAAAAACTGTTAATTAGACCAAACAAAAAATTTATATCCGCAATAAGGTCGTGAGAGTCTCCCACGGCAGCGCGGTCTATTCTTGCGATCTGAGGAATAATGATGGCTCCATTGTAACAGGCAGCAGGAAGTCATTTATCTAACATCAAGAATATGAGTGTTTAGAGCAATTTTGTGTCTGATTTCTCATCCTAAAGTGTGCAATTTAGGGTGACGCGCTATGTAGTGTCAACCAACTCCGATTATGACAAAGCATTATGTTTTGGCTAAACATGATAGCGTGTTTGAATTTGCATTGATAGCAAATTGACTCTTTAAATTCATGAATTCTCACGGTTAATGAAAATTTTGCTCTAATTAATAGCTTTGAGATTATATCGTTAATTACATTTCCCCAAATTTAAAATATAAAACGTCAATGATAAAAGATACAGCGGTAGATTTAACTACAGAAGCTATTACATGCTAGCTTTAGTTATTCATTCTTTGATAGTCAATCATATACTTGTAACAGTAGAAACTTTTCTGTGACTAACATGGAACGAGTTCTCGTCTAAAAATACTAGAAAAAATTAATGAAATCTGGAGAAAGCTTTTTGAAATTATAATAGTGAATAGAGTTTAAAATAAAAGTTTCAGCCTCGTGTTTGGCGCTAATATCCATTATTTTGACGTCATACGTATGTTCTGTGAAATAATAAACTTTGCAATGAATAATGTAAAACGTACGTTTTATTTATTATAAATAGATTGTAGAGACCAACCCCCGCTTAACATATTATTTCTTGCGAATGAAGTTAAAACACCAATTTATGGGCAGAGCAACTCATATATGTAATATGTACCTTCCAAAATTGACTCGAGTCAAAATATTTAAGCAGAATATTACATATCAGAGTTTTATCAATTAAAATAGTATTGGAATATAGTTAATTTGTGGATTCAGTTATACTCTTTTAACTTAATAAAGTATATTCTACTTGGTACAGCATTCTTTTGTAATTATCTTTATGAACTATTCACTTTGTCTCTCAACTCAATAATTGCTGCAATCGAAAGCCATTAAATGGAAGACAATTGTCAATTTTTTTCAATTGCTTGAAACTATGTGGCGATTGTTGAAACAAGAGAAAATATATTTAGAGACTAGATAACAACCCATTTTATTTATGACAAATTAAATATTATTTTGTGTTTCTTTCTTTTAATTCGGGCCCCTTTTTACAAAGTAAACTTTTAGAATTTTAATAATTTTATCTCACACCTTTGATTTTTTGTTAAAAGTATATTTCTGAACTTGAGCGCTACTACCTACTCATCGAGTCTACAAAATTCTATACGGATGTAAAAATAATGAGGAAAAGAAATAAAGCAGTTCCATTTTTCATAGTACTTAAAAATGTTTTAAGCCCCCCGTTTCTAAAACACTTTTAAATAGCCTTACAAATTAGAATCAGATTATAGTCTCTATTAGTCATAAATTTATAAAATATATAAATTATTGTTTCTCCTCTACCGGATTTTATTTTTTTTCAATTAGGAACAACATTGCTTACTCTTAAATAGAGGAATACTTACGGAAAATAATTTCTCCTGTAGACTAAAAATACAGTAGCAAGTTTTACGCTTGCCTATAATACTTTTTTCTTCGGACAGTAGCTTTCATCTACAAATGTGTTGAGATTTAGAAACTCTCTGCAACTAGGAAAGTCAAAGTCAAATTCATTTATTCAAAATAGATTTCAAAGAAATGCTTTTTGAACGTCAATAAATTAGAATCTATCATCGCTTCCAAATATTCAACTGTCAGAGAAGAAACGGAGCAACAAACTCTGCAGCAATCTTTTCAAAAATAATATCAACAGAAATTGCTACACTACATCGACTTGTACTTGTTGCTGTTGAGTTTGATAGCGGATACCACGCTATTCGATCTTTCAATTAGTCATTTAGCTCATAATAAGCTGTTTTACATAACGTGTCTATTAGCAATTTTATTGATCTGTATTGCTATTCCATCGAAAATCTTAAACGATCTTAAATGCACCATTCCCCATTATTTACATTTTACAGTGTTTTATTTTATTTTATTTCATAAGGCATATTTCCTCAGCTAGATGCCACTTGTAAATAATTGAAGCTTGCTATTACATACGAGTAAAATTGATTGAAAGAGATATTTTACTGTAAGATTTATTTTCTTAGATAAACGGTAAATCTATTCGAGATATAATAAAATGCCGTTGTACAGTAAATGCTTTATACATTAAAATGCCAACAAGTCAGGAACATAATTATGATCGAATATGAGGCAGTAGCTGTAAGATGTGTCTCTTATCATAAGTTGCCCTAGTCCATTCCCACGCACGGAGATGATACACAGGGAAACACGAGCACCGCTGAACTTTTCCCACACTCTGCATATCTCGGCTCCATATATCAAGCAGGCAGTGCAAAAAAGCATAGACAATGATTCAATTGTGTACACATAGCTTTCTCACAGTCCCCACTCAGATGTGATTTGACATTAATTCATTAAAAGGGGGTAAATGACCAGTCTTCCGGATAGAAGTCTCTATTAGAACGGAAGCTGCAGTCTGACATAAAGTTGCACCCAATAGGACATTAATTTAGCTCTTAATCTCTTCTACTGGAAACTAGGTGGGTATTTATTTATTTATTTATTTACACTTTATTTGTATAATTACAACAAAAAGGAAAAACATTATGTACATGAGAGACACAGTAAACAAAAAGGCGGACATAATGCCACAAGACATTCTCTTCCAGTCAACCTTTCATATTGTGAAGTGAAGAGAAAAAAAATACAAGTAGGTGCAACAAAAAAATATATATATATAAAAAATAATAATATAGTAAATACAAACATGGTTATACAAATAAACTTCATAAGAATCATATATACTATACAGTAAAAATATACATACATATATATACATTGTTGGGTATCTGTGTAGTGTTTTTAAAGCCGCCAAGGAAATAAATAATCTCTTTATTTTTCGGTTGTCGAAGTCGCGCTGGCCAATGAAGTTTCTGAAACATATCTTATTTCTCTACAAAACAAGTGTTTGGTTGATACAAAGAAAGAGGAAGACGGAGGAATATATTTTTTATCTAAAAATGGGCTGATACTTGACCTA
The DNA here is from genome assembly GCA_018246255.1 of Pachliopta kotzebuea. NCBI lineage: Eukaryota > Metazoa > Arthropoda > Insecta > Lepidoptera > Papilionidae > Pachliopta > Pachliopta kotzebuea. The sequence continues at coordinate 6,800 of DWLS01001755.1, read as the reverse complement.
AATTTAACGTTGTATTTAGTGACAATGAGTCCGTGGACGGTTGAGCATACTCTGGTTCTCATTTAGTGATAGAAGGCAGTACATCAATGATGTCATGGCGGCACATTTACAATATGATGATGATGAAAACAGGGAAATAAAAGAAAGTATAGGCGTTGTCAAAGGGCAATATGTAGGTATTAATATATGATATAAATAGATAAACATTTAGTTACTAAACATAAGGTCTCATGTTTCACTAAAACAAAAATTAATTTTGAATTTATTTTTGATTTTGCACAAAATCATTTTCTTTATTACAATGATATCAAGCTTGTCTCGTCATAAACGTAATTTCCATCGTATTACCATTCTCCACCAGGATGTTGCAGAACCTTAACAATGTAGAAAAAAGAAGCATTGTCGTTTCTTCTGAATAATGAATGAACTGTTACGTGTTGAATAATCGTCACTGTACCTTTGATACGTCACTGTTACTGAATAACAGTTCGCCGGCAACTTCTTAGGTTTTTCTCCGTGCTGCTTATACTTGAATAGTAGAGTTCATGTAGTTTTAAGACAACGTAATTTTCGTTACAATTTTATAATTCTTATTACAATTTATCCTGATTTTGTTTTTACCCAATAAATACTTATCAGTCACAAATTCATTATATATTTTTTTAAATAATGTAAACAAATGTAGATTCCTCATTGACCTTTAAGGAAATATTATAAAAATTAATGATGTACATTTTTATTGGAGAACTTTTGTACAATTCTTTAGGCAATGATTTCTTAATGTTTGATTTCTGTCTCCTAACTGCACTGTGATAACATTACTATGTTCCGGTTTGAAGAGTTGTATGCTAGTGAAATTACTGGAGTAATGACACTCAACATCTGAAGTCGCGGAGCGACGAACGCAATGTGGTGCTGTGTATACTGTCTTAATTAGCGTCAAGTTATTATGGGCAAATCGTATCACTTATCATCAGGTGAACGCCCTGCTTGTTTGTAGCTAGTCAAACTAAAAAAACCAAAAAATTTTATTTTTTGTACTGAAAAGATTAAACCAACTTACGGATGATACGGGACTCAATACACTCAATAGACATCCCATAATACGAATAGGACAGGAGGATTTTTTTTTAATTATTGACACTCTTTTATGAAATAAACAGGAACGTGAAAGTGATTAGCAATTTTTATGTCAACATGCTGTTCTATTTGATACCCTTTTACCAGGTCTCTCGGCGCGTTCTTAGACACCGTAGCGGATATGGGAAAGTCCAATGATTAACTTGAATCCATTAAACAAATTTCCTTACGATTTCGCGTGTTCAGTAACGATTAAAACAGTGTTATTATGTACACGCCACTGTTGTGTCGTCAAGGGGCGTCACGGATCGCATGAAAAAACTCTATTACAAATAAGAAAAATTATTGCAATCATGCTACTAATAATTGTAAAACATGGTGAATGGGAAATCGATGCAACGCTTTGCTTTTATGAATGGAGTGATTTTCATTTTCTTTTTATTTACAAGACCAATGCAGCTTGTCTGTGCAAAGATATTTATGTGTCTATTTTTAAAATAAAAGTAACATATTTTGCTTATTACATATGTGCAAATGCTACTTATGTTAAAAAGATAACTTAAAAAAAATTCGATTTTTTGTTTGTATCGAATAATTTCTGAATTTTTTTTTATCCCGAGAACATAGCCTTCAAAAATATACGACATGGATTTCGGCTACGATTCTCTTCTTGCGTGAGATATTTTCGTTTTGTAACTGTAAAAAGTAGACTATATGCAATCATCAGCTTTCTGTTGCCTGATAAACATAGATATCCTTAATCGGTGCTTAAGACGACTAGATTAATGACACCTCCTGACCTTGACCACCTTGGTAGCTAATCATCAACATATCGTTTTCACTACAATTTTAAATCCTATTGGCCGTCCGATCTTTACGATGTTGACCATTCAATCCCTCTTTGGCTTACTCTTCCGCGAGGATACATCAGGCTTTTGATATATCTATTTAGAATAGTTATAGTATTTATTAAAATATATTTTACTCTCAGTTACATATCCACTGTAATTACATTAAAAATATTCAGGAAACTCGTGTTAACTCTTTTCGAGGCGAATATAACTTAATTATTAAGTATTATGAGCACTTGATTATTTTAATTAATTTCATGTTTTAGTTCTCGTACGAAAATTTGTTTTATCATGTCGTCCGACTCAAATTACGAAACTCAAACGTGAGAACTGTCGCGAGTAGTCGCTGAATAACAACGTTTGATTTGGACAAGAACGCTGTAATCAGATAAGCTTACAAATAAAAGTTAAGAGCGTGTGAAACTCCCGTCTCCGAAACGCAGAAGTTCGCCGCCGAACAATCTATCGGTCGCGACCGAAGCGGCGAGATTACGATCGAAATTAATAATTTTTCATAATTACGAAAACATTATATTCACGTAAAATAAATATAAAGATTGTATTATTCAAATCAAAGCGTGGAACAATGGCGGATGGGTGTACACTTGTGTGATAATCATCTGAGGTCAGCCCCGCCGGTGCGGAACGGCATGCGGCGGGGAAGATGCCACTTTATTATCATGTGAAGAGTTTTTGAAGACATTCCCACACACGGTCACTGATTTCCCGATTAACTCTGATTCATAACCCGCTAATTACCACCCTCGTGTGCCGTTTTTTAATTTAATTAATCGTGATTCGAGTCGACATACTCGCTTTGATAAGCCCGTGTGTGGGAACATAAGATGTACTAATTTTTTTTATTACCACTTAATATCTCGCTAAGTTAAATTGTTTATTGCATGGAAAATACTTAGTTTTCCCCGTCGAAACACTTTTTAGATTTAAAACAAAACGGACGCCAAATCTGTAGTCAAAACTTGAAAATTAGTAATGGAGACATTAAAATAACTTATCCATAAAATCATTAAAATTTTGATAATAAATAACTAAGAAAATGATAAAAGTACTAAAACTTTATTAACGTAATATTCAATTAAGTTTTACGCTTTTTCATGTCTGTATATAAGTCCAATAAATGTGTTCTTCTTAAGTTTTCAACTAGCAATTATAGCATCTCGGATTAACTTCATTGGTTAAGACGTTGCGTTTGCGCAAAGTTCCAATAAATAGTTTAGATACTAGCTATAAGGACTGAATGAAAGAAATTGTTGTTTATATTCATTTTTATTAAAATATTCATGATTTAGAATGACCGCTTATATTGAACTGTTCGTTGTTTTCTGAAGCAGTTCCGTAAACAATATTTTTACCGAGCAGTCAACTCTTAAATATGACAATCTTCAAATATATATTCCAAATGTAAAATGACAAAAATGCACGAGTAAACAGTGTTTTTGTGTAAAAAAAAAAGGAAAAAATCTTTACACTTCATATAAAATTGACGACACATTCGTTTCGAGGCATTTAATACTTAAACATCGTAATACTGCAATTTCGTAAAATTGTCTTGTAATTCATTGTTTTTATACCGGATATAAAAAATATCGATAGAATTTTTGTACTTATCATTTCACTTCCGTATGGAATGTTCGAAATCACACTCTTCATTATAAATATACACACCGAATCGGTTTACCAAATCATAAAATATCTAAAGACACGATAAATAAATAGAAATTTCAATTGAAAGTTTTCTATAAAATATAACAAATGTACTATAGACTAAATCTAGCTACATAACTAGTTGTTCATTAGAATCTCGGTAAATATACATACGTACAGTCAGACGACAGTATTGCGTGCCATATATTAAGAAAAAACATCTAATAAGTATGTAAAGCGATCGGGTGGCCGAATGTATCATACAAAAACATTTCGTCACTTTTCGGCGATTAAAAAAGAACTATTCACAAGTAAACTCCAAGTAACCAGTGATAATGTAAAGAAACTTATTTGGTTTTTGTCGTCTCTCACACTCGCATATCGTTATGCGTTAAATGCAAACAAACTTACAAACATACATTCGCGTCTTAAATAAATTCGAGATATTTTTCTCCCCAACCATTGAACTTATACTTTACTTGAGACATAACGAAGTCGCGGTACAAGCGATTACTTGTCATGGACATTACAACTATTTGGCCCCGAAGAATCGAATCTTAGAGCGTAGAGATCTATTTAACGTGGATCGAATCTCAATATGGCTCCCATTGATCGCTAACCTACTAACTTGCTCTGTGAACTAAACGTTTCTACAGAGCAAACATTTACAAACGTATCAAAACAATGTTGAAGAGGGTTTAAGAACCCTGCTACTGTTTTAAAAAACAATAACTAAATGTGTGAGCAAATTTTTTAATAGATGTGAGATAGAGTAGTACAATTAATAATAAAGTATATCGTGAATGTTACCAAAAAACACTTATATTTCATTTGTAACGTACAAACTGTAATATTGGTTTTGTCTAAATTATCTTAGTATAGTATTTTGGTGTCGTAATCTCGAAGAATAACTAAGTTTAATACTAAGTTTAGGCACAGACTGTCGTATATCCAGGAGACCATTCGCTTCGCGATGATTTCAGACGCCGTCCGGCAAAGCTACTGACTCGCGCCGCGGCACTCCCTTATAATAAAGCTTTCTATTACATATTCATCGTAACATGCTCCCGAGTACAGCTACAGCAGCATCCAATTTTATATTTTAAGAAAAATCTGTTTCAGCTTGTGCTTTCTAGATTTCAAGGCTGGGTCCCCATAAAACTGGAAAAGTTTAGATAGACTAACAGCACCAATAACATTCAATAAACAAAAATAAAAGAACGAAATAATTACTAAAAATAGGTGAAAATTAGGTAATTATCGTCATTACATTACATATAACCAATTCAGAGCTGTTGGTTATTTGAGCAAGCACTTTATGGCGGGGGAGTGACGGCTCAGCTTTAATTCGGGGGTATATTACGATGAATATTGTTAGGCACTATAGAAACTAATCTACTAAGAGTCCTCTCACTCACCGATCTTCTCTTCAAACACTTGCTAGTTCACCAAATCACTCATAACTCTTTGGATACGTCTGTCAACTTTGCAGAAGTTTACGTTCACTGCAGACTGTCATCGAGTCTGCAGTCTATTGGCTATTGCAAACTGTTGTCTGGCAGGCGATGCGCGCTGTCGGGAAGGCGGTGGCTGCTGATGGTGTCGTGGTGCCAGGCCGCGGCCTGCTCGGGCCGCATCACGTCGTCCACCGGTGGGCACACCGGCCTGGGTCCAGGCTCCGGCGTGTACGTGAACGTTAGGCCGGTCGCGTAAATTATACCATCGTTTCTCACCAATGATACTGGTACCTGGAATAAAGTTTTTTTTTGGTTAAACTTACTGACAAGGAATAGATACTACAGAAGATCTTTGAATTAGCCAGCCGCGTGCCTTTAACGCAGGCCTAATATCTACATTCTTCATCAGCCGATAGACATACGCTGCTGGCAATAGGACTCCTCCACGGAGGAAGTATTTGCGCGATCTCCCACCGCGCTGGTCTAATGCGTGTTTTTGGGTCACATCTACATCTTAAAATTATAACAAATATAAAAAGGGTAAAAATATTAAGTTTTATATTTTTACCTTTTTCATATTTGTTATAATTTTAAGATGTTTGCATTTTGTCAAGGCGAGTCGGAAACACGAAATATTTCAGTGCTCAATACCCTCACATTTATACAATTTAAAAGATCTACTCTTATCGGTAGACGACTTTTTACTTGTTCCTGTAAATTCCTCTTTTTTTAGCTTCATTATGCGTCTATATTCCCTTTATATATTTCATGTACGTAATAATCAGTCTTCCTTTTTCGCTATTTCTCTATTCTTTCAACGATATTTATAAGACCGCTTGAATAACATTAAGTTACAACAATTCTGAGTAATAATGATTATATAACCTATATATTGATAGCTACGGATTTATATATGTAACGTTTTGTGATTTATTTAAAAGATTTATACATAATTAATAATATTTACACAGAGATTTTGTAAAACATTTTTGGTGCGACTGAAAAAAGGATAATGTTAATAAGTAGAACAAGAACACGTTAATAATTCAATACACTATATATATTGTAAACGTATAATTATATCGAACGGCCAGTCTTCAGTAACAGAAAAACCGATACAAATCAGAATGTATTAATTTTTTTAACCCCATAGCAACATATCATTTTTATAGTGTTTTATACTTTACACAAAAATACCCACGTCCCTGGCATGACGACTAGTACATCTCTCTCGGGAAAACTTTTATTTAGCAGTGAATATCAATAGCCTTATATGATGATATTAGTTTTACTAGTGAAGGTTCTCGCCGTCCATGTTCGTACCACCACAACACGTAAATATTACTTTATTTCAGTTCAAAGGTAGGTAATGACCATTAGGGGAATAATAGCTAACATCTCAAGCCTCTAGGCAAGGAGTAGATGATGCCGTATTGACATTCTAACTACACATTGGGGAGCATATCATTTACTATCAGACAGACGAGCTGTTAGTTGTGACGTTGTCGTTAGTAAAGTTTTTCTAAATTTTCTGTTTTGTTTTTTTTTTAAGTACAAGTACAGTTCCTGGACAGGCTTTACCACAGTCGCCGAGTCGCCAGTCTCGCAGTGCTCTACAGGATCCATTTCGAAGAGTGTCCCCTTTTCATCATCGGACGACAAGACGCACGGCGAAACTCCATCCTTATGTTGTAAACATCCCCAGTTTACGCACTAAGAGGTTTGACTCCTCGTTTTTAATAAGGAC
>DWLS01001754.1:0-20390 GCA_018246255.1 Pachliopta kotzebuea | reverse complement strand
AACAAGTATATGATAAGCAAACAAGGTCTCCGACAATAGTCCGAGGAATAAAAAAGCATATCAAAATAAAAAAAAAAAAGAAAAAAAAAAAGTATTATTTTATTTACAGTTGGCATTTAAGCAATATAGTAATATTACTTAAAGCGTTTAATAAATAGTCATTGTAACTATTAAGTTGGTAGTTTTATACTGATTATTTGCTATTATATGTTGTAGCTTGTGTGAAATATAATCAATAGAAGAAAATATATAAATATACAATTAAAATTATAATATCCATGTTTCTGTAAGCATTTATAGTACGTATTGTTATAATATATAAGAAATCACATATTATATTAAATTACAGTACTTTTTATTTTCAGTATTTTAATATTACATGAAATATACTTAGTGCCAGTAAACATATTTCTTCTTATTTCTATTGTTTATTTACATATCTTTAGACAATATTTCATGACCTTGTTTTTAACTGAATTACTTTTTTTACCGAACTGTTTTCTGATACTAGTTTGAATACTAATACTAGCGTGAAACATGAATGGATAATATAGAGAAGGTAAGAGTATTAAAAGGTTAAAGTTGCAATTTTTTTTTCGTAGATCCGGTGCCTGTGTTCACAATATCTCGCTACGGAAAACCGGTTATTCAAATAGGGATATATCGTTTTAATAAATATCCGGGTAAGGGGACGAGGGCAAGATGGGTGTGCGTGAAGGCCTGCAACGGCTGCCGGGCCACCATCATCACGTTGAATGATGAAATTGTTATGTTCCGCGGAGACCACAATCACTAATCCAGTTGTAGTCAGTTCTTAAACAAAAAATAGATATTTGAGTTGTATAAATAACTTGCAAAGATATTAAAAAATTATTTATTATATGACTTAAATGATGAACGAAAGCATATATCGATTAATGATGATGATAAGGTGTACTGGTTTATTAGACTTAAAAGTATACAACCACACTATTCATTTCTAGACCTTGTGTGTTGCTCCTATCTTGCAAAATAAAAGATATTTTTCACGTTTTAGTATTATTACTACATTTGATCAATTCGATTATTACAATCTAACTTTGTTCCTAACGGTACAAACTGACGTTTTAAAAAAATTGCCTGTTACACGTATGTTCACTTTTGTATGAAGAGGGATTGAAATTTTAAAGTAATGCTTTAACACACTTGCAAGTAGTCATTAAAGAGTCGTTTTGTTCATTAAACTGTAATGATTTACCTCCTTACTGATCTCTCTTTTTTATTTCTCAAGTCATCCCTTCTGAATCTTCTTTGCAAAAACAAATATTCACAGGCCAAGGTGGATTCTGCCAATACTTGAACCGTTTTAAGTGTCGGGAGAGCTCATCGTGTATATTTGATGACGCTGCGGAGAAAACGGTTTCTCACTATCGGAGTGTCCCATTCATAGGGTTTTATGGTATGAATTTGAACAGCAAACAAGCCTAAGAATTCATACTGATAGTTTAAAAAAGTTATTAAAATGTTAATTAGTGAGAAAAAAGTTTATAATGTATTGTCAAAGAATATGTAATATTGTTAATAATAGAAACAAGAATATATAAATGTCACTATATACACATAGGTGTATGTACAGGTTTTGTTATGGTAGATGATAAGATAGCATAAGTTTTAGAATATGTAAATATAAGTTAAAAAGCTCTGAATAACATCAGGGAAAAGCAGAAATTATAAAAAAAAGATCATTCTTTGTAAAGGCTCCTCGTAATATCAGTGTTGCAGCAGATGCTGAGTGGTGGCCTGTCCAACATCACATCGCAACATCTTTTATAATTTTTGTTCTTTCCTTTCTTGCTTGTAATTATCGATAGTATGTGTGTATGAATTTTAAAATAAACTTGCAGATGCACCTGTATTCACGGTGTCCCGGTACGGACGTCCAGTTCTCCTGCTGGGCTCCTATCGGTATAACAAATGTTCCAGAAGTAATGGCAGGCGCATACGCTGGGTCTGCTGCAAGAAGAGCACCGGCTGCAAGGCAACCGTCTGCACATATGACGACACTGTCTTGCCCACTTTTACTGATCATACACATTAGTGTTATAAATAAGTTATATATATTTTTTTTATTTATTCACATTATGTTAAGAGGGGCTTAGTGCCTTTATAAAACTAAAAAGTAGTAGTATGTTTTTACTATTTATTTTTTGATCTCTGTAAATAGAAGATAGTGGTGATACCTACCGTTGGTAACACACTAGTTTAAGTTAACATTACTTAGACGGTTTATGACAACTAACCGAACAACAGCAAACAGCACAGAACTATGAGAAATGTGAAAATTATTGATGAACTATTCTAGACAGAGTGCTTCAGATGATGATGACTATTTGAATAATGATGAAAAGAATAGCAATCAATTTTAGTCTCCAATAATAACAGTTTATCAGAACATATTAATTTTGTTTTGTTATATAAAAAAGTATAATGTTTCTATATGGGTGTAAGTAAGTAATTAAAAATGTAAAAAAGTTATTTTTCTCTCCTTTGGGACCTTATTAGGAAAATAAATTTAACTTGGTTTTTGTAACCCTTAGATATACCGTCGATAAATCGGCTCTGTATTAATGAGTATAAGTGGCCCATACAAAATTCTTAAACTTTGGGCAACCACAACTCGGGAACCCGACCACATACCAACAAAATTCTAACGGCTCTGATCTTATCTAAGCGAGATCTGCCTGTAGGCCAAATTTCATTCTTCTACCCCTTGTAGTTCTCGAGATTGAAAATTGTGGACGGACGTACATTATCGTTTAAATAAGGATTGTTATCGACGCTGGTTTTTTTTATCCTCCCAACCTTGGTCAGTTTGGGCCAAGGCTCGTTACAGTCATTTTTATTATAATTTCTTTTTTGCGTTCGTGCTATTCCTTCCATACATCCTTCTTCTTTACCACCCCATTTCCTTCTTTCATCCATCTTCTAAATAAGGTAGACTCATACTCACTTTATTTATGTCTTTCTTTTAACTATTTAATTTTCTTCGTCTTATCTACATATTTGCACATTTTATTATCTTTATCTATTCTATTTACAGTTTCTACCTTTATTTTCTATCCAATTTCTTCCAACTTATGTTTTGTTAGCGTTTATTACTTCTGTTATCACCTTTTTAAAGACGATGGCGTCGCTGCTAGGCTTAGGGTACTGTTAAAACAATTGGTTATTTTTAATTTAATTTTAAGGTAGTTGTAAAACGGGGTGACCGAGGTCAGTCCGGTCGTAGCACCCAAACGTTGAACACACACAATAATAAAATTTCGCGCACTTTGAAACTGTTGTAATGTTTTGTTCAATCGCGCATATTAAACTGTTTTAGTCATCATAGCGCTTGGGTATTTCGAGTCCTATACGTAACAAGTATAAATTGCTGATCGACGGAATATCATGTATTAAACAGTTTCATATTAGGTATCAATGTGTGTGGATGTGCGAGCGCATGTAAAAACATGTCCTGTAGTAATGTATAAATTATGTTATAAAATTATATACTATTTTCAGTTTAAAATAATACAGTAAATCTTCATTCTATTAAATATTAAAATTAGTTGATAGTTTTTACCGGAAGTTAGTAGTTTGAAGACTTTGCACGGTAGTCTCATTTCAATACACGGTGTTATCACTGAAAACAGATCTTTTGGAGTCGTTCTCGAGATCCTCGATTGTTGAGTTCAAGGATATCTGTGACAAATGTGCCACGGGATCGAACCCCATATTACAGAATGTGTAAATAGTTGTGTTATACTTAACCCTTAAAGCGTGAACTGTCCATAAATCGACTCTCTATTAATGAGTATAAATTACGGAGTGACGGAATATCGACTTTTGAGCAGTTTTATTTTAGGTATTGATCTACGTGGATGAGTCGCAGCGCGCATGTATAACGTTTATATTAAGTTAACAACATTTATAAATGACCATTTAAAATTATTTTTATGAGATAATAAACATCCCAGAGACTCCGATCAGATCCAAACAAAATATCAGTCTAGAAAAGCTACCAGGGACGAAGCTTCGCCGTTGTGTGGTGTGAAGTAATAAAAAAGGAAAGGGAAATGATTAGGTCTTGGTTAGTGTGTGTGCTCTAGTAAAAAGTACTACATGGGGTGTGTTTAGGGAAACATATTTGCCAATGATTTCATCATTTTATTATTTTTCATTAAAAAAATACTGATATAGTAATAATATGTTACATTTGGGTAGTTTGATGTGTCCTTATACCTAACAGAGTTCATCTACATTTGAGGAAAACATTTAAGATTATGGGCACACTTCATTAATAAGGTACTTTCTTTCAAAAAATCTTTCTTAATTTATGTAAAATATATGAAAATCAGCTTGGCATTAACTATTAAAAACTGTGACGTTACGTATCTACTTAAGAAGAAGAGCTATAGACTTATTACTTTCGATTACTCATCTCCTTACCCTGTACTTCATTTTATCCTGTAGAGTATCCATGTAGTACTTATAGTTTAAAAGTTATAAGCGTTAAGGTATATTTAAGTTGGTGCCTCAGTTTTTTTTTACATTGATGCAATCAAGTAGTAGATACTTAAACATATACGTATAGCACTTTAATGGTTTTTGTTTCAGAGCCTGTATTCAGTTGGTCGCGTTATGGAAAACCTGTTATCACTTTGGGCCCTTATAGGTACAATAAAACCGACAGTAAAGTCGGTCCCCGTGCGCGTTGGGTCTGTGTTAAAAAAAGACTGCGCAAGTGCTACGGTAGTGTTATCACTTACGACAACATGATAATACATCAGAAACCTCACAACCATTAAATCATCTATCAAAACTAATACATTTTCAAAACGTTTTTATATTTATTCGTTATGTACACTTACTCGTATATGTATAAAACAATACAATTTAATAATAGTTACATAGTGTCACAAAGGCGAGCTTAACAATAAAAAGAGTTTTCTTACAGCATACCCAAATAGAAAGGAGAAACTATTTTAATTATTTGTGTATGTGTACCGTGTACTAGTAATAGTAACATGTAAGGACATATGTCGCAAGTCAACAAAGTGGTAAAAATAAAATATGCAACAAGAGGCGAAGATTAGTCTTTTAACTCTCTTCTTAAAAATAGGTTAGGAGGGACTGGCGCGGATATCATGAGGCTTGCCTAAATAGGAAGGATATACCATTTTAATTATTTGTGTAGGTGTACCGTGTACTAGTAATAGTAACATATAAGGACATAAGTCGCAAGTCAACAAAGTGGTAAAAATAAAATATGCAACTAGAGGTGAAGATAATAGTCTTTAACTCACTTTTCGAAGATAGGTGAGGAAGGACAGGTACGGGTATCATGAGGAAGAGCATTCCAGAGTTTCACTGCTTTTACTGTAAAAGAATTACTGTTCCGGTAGGAGGAATGCGTTTGTATTTTGAGAAGTAAAGATTTTTACCATGCAAAGGTTAATAATTGACCAGAATCCCACCTGGTGTTAAGTGTCGATGTTGTCTGATATGGTAAAGCGCATTAACTTAGTAGTGTTTTAAAGTGATTTAAAATTTAATTATTCTGGAACGTACAGACGCGTAAATATTAATAAACTGCGCAAAGAGAGATACTGAAGATTATAAGGACGTGTGTCGCGACGACACATTATGATTATGACGTCACAAACTCAGCACCTTATTGGCTTTAAGCGTTTACTTAACTTGTCACGGTTATTACGCTTGAATCTAAGCTATTGTTGATTATTAAACAACCCCGATAAAGATCTAAATCAGTTAACTGTACCGTCAAATCTTTACTTGATCATTATAAAATAGATAATTAAAATATTGAGAAAATTCATCCGTGGTATTTTTTTAATGTACATGTAATATGTATATATATATAAATTATTGAAAATGTACTTTGAAATGCATGAAATAAGGGCGAGTCTAAAATGAGTTGTCTTCAAGCAAAGCCAAGTAACTCAAGTATTGTATCGGTTCGGAAAATATTGAGATATAATTTAAGTACAATACTTAACCAATAAGATTTTTCATTTTTAGACCTTTTAAATTTGTGTATTATGTGATTTTTTTTAATTTTAAATATAAATTCAGTCAACTTTTCTAATTTTGTGAAGGCACGCTATTCTCTTTAATGATGTGTTTCTACTTGTGATATGTTCTCATGTTTTATTATCGTCTCCAAATAAAATCCGTGTAAAAAATATCATTGCGACAGATATAAATTGAACTATAAATGTGATCATATTATATGTATGTTTTTAACCCCACACATTTTATTGTATCATTGGAACAGAGGCTGATCGGTTGACTAGTAACGCAGTGGTCTGTGTGTATTTCAGAGCCTATATTCCTGGAATCGCGGAACGGCCGGCCGGTAATACAAATAGGTCCTTATAGATATAACAAATGGAGCGGCAGCAGAGGGATTCGGGCAAGGTGGATCTGTGTGAAAGTGCACTCGGGATGTCCATCTACAATCATCACCGTCGATAATATAATCGTTAAACAGAAGCCACATAATCATTGAAACTATAGACCCAAAAATATGTCTACAGAAACAAAATTAACAATCCGACTTTACTTAATCGGAATAAAATCAAAATATTAAGACACGTATATCCAACAGTGGGCGTCCATCAGTTGAGATGATGACGATAATGAAGATTAAAATGGGGATTGATTCATAAAAGTAAGTTATCTTAAGAGTGAGAAACATACAAATATTTAGAAAGTCTTGAGTATTTTAAGTTGTTGTATAGAGGAGCTTTCAAATATTACAAGAGATTCCCGAGCAGTGTTGCCTGAATTGTAAATTAGTTTTCATAGAAGACAAATACATTGCTAGTAACAGTCAGCTTTTTTGTGATAGGAGATTAATTAAAAAATATTAAAGCCAGGCAGGGTCTAGTAACTGCTCCTTTTTTGGCGCGAGGGAAATCTAAATATACCCTGCTTCTGGGGGATATCAGGGTTATGTGGGATTTGTATCCACTAAAACTCCCTAGGTGGTCATCCTTGGTGCATTGGGAAAGATCCCGGAATCTCGTACGGAACTCACCGGTGCCTATCTGCACTGTTGTTAAGCCCACCCCTGGGAGAACAGTTACTTTCCCCAGCATCCACAGTATGCTACGATAAAATACGAGACCGCTTCGTACTTGTCATTCGCCCTGGGTTTACTTCATGGACAGTAAAGGCCCCCAACCTCAAAGCCCGCGAACCCGAAAACCCTTTCTTCAGTCGCCTTCTACGACAGGCAGGGCTTAACTTTATTCTATACTTGATAGCCCGAGAATACAGGGCTAGTAACTACCTAAGTTTTAATATCTGAGAGAACACAGAGTATTATTTTAAATACTTTTTTATGTATAATGTAGTAGCTATTTTAAAAACTGTTCATTTGTATCAATGTATCATAGACAATATATAATGATCAATAAAATATTAAAGTATAATATATTAAAATAGAAATCATACTTTCTGTTATTCACCTAATAGTTGTATTGTTTCCTAGTGCAGTCCTTTCCTCATAATGTATATAGTTGTAAGGATGAAATTTGAGTAATCTATATATTTTTTTTATTTGCTAGGCCTTCCAACGTATGTAACATCTTCCAGGGGCCCGATGATCCAAATTGAAGGTTATAGTTTCTGTCTGCATAAGAATGATGGTAAACTTAAAAAGCGGTGGTTGTGCGTGAAATGGGCCCGAGGCTGCAGAGCTTCCGTCGTGACATGCGATGACGTCATCATCAAAGGCACCTATAATCACAAACATTAATTTTATTATATAATATTAAACAGTTTATCCTATGTATTACAACACAGCAATAACAAAGATAATGATGTAATCAACACTGCTATTTAATTTGATCTCATTATCATCATCAACAGCCTTTGGCAGTCCACTTTTGGACATAGGCTCCTCGTGAAGAACGTCACTGGATTCATACGACATTAAGTCTAAGATTTTGTTAAAAAATCTTAATGTAATGTATGAGTAGTCTGTATTATTAGAAACTAATTTTTTAATTTAAAAAATGTATGTATTCATTATTCAATGAGACTAGCAAGGGGGTTCATCTGATGGTAAGTCATACGCTTGGTAATAACAACGTGGGGCTGGTTAAGATGGTATACACAGCACCACATTGCCCTCGTCACTTTGAGACGTAAGGTGTTGTCTCGTTACCCCAGTAATTTCACCAGTATACAGTGCCATTCAAACCGGAACACAGTAAGGTTTGCACGGTACTGTTTGTCGGCTGCAATAGGAGCTATGTTGGTACCTAAACCGTCAATGGTAATAAAGATCTACAAACAGTCTATTATTATTAAGCTGTTTAAACTAGTAGTTACTGGTGGTAGGTTGCCGGATACTGTCCTGGTAAGTACCACCGCCGTTCCTATTGCTACCCTCAAAATTACTATGTTCCGGTTAGTTAGTAATTTGCAAATATAACTATGTTCCAGTATGAAGAATTCTGTATGCTAGTGAAATTACTGGTGGTGCTGTGTATACCATCTTAACTAAGGCCACATTTTATAGGCAGCATATCACTTACCATCAGGTGAACACCTTGCTCGTCTTGTAGCCCCGTCGAATAAAAAAAAACATACAAGAAACGTGAGAAAAATTACCGCTAAAAAATATTTTGTAAGTGGTGTACCTAAATTGTAAGTAATAGACGGCTTAATTGTATGTAATTGTTAAGTATTATATAAGTTAGTTAGTATATAATCTAAATAAAATATAATACACTTATTAACCTTTTTAATTTGTTATATGTTTCTCTTCGGTTAGAGTTATTGATATAAATAACGAGAAACACAACTTAGATCAATATTTTACAGTGAAAAGTTTGGATTAAGAAGCAAAACTGTTGGATCGCTACTCACACGATTTTTAGTGTTGTGCCAGCCGTCTCAGTTTGTTTAAATATTAATTTGAAATATAAAATGTTTCCAGGATTGACATTTACGACATCCCGTCGAGGGCATCCGTACATAATATTGGGCGAGCATAGATACTCTTTAAAAGACCCGAAGGCTGTGAAGAAGCAATGGCGCTGCTACAAGTGGTCCAGCGGCTGCCGCGCGGCTCTTGTGACCGTGGAAAATACAGTTATTAAGTTTAGAGGATCTCATCAACATGTTTAGTTTTGATGTAAATGAATAAATTCTGTATGGAGTTACATTGTCATAAGAGCAAGACTGACAATGAACAAAGTAAATAATTACTGATGGAAGTAAATATGAATCCGTTATACTTGCGAACCGGATCCATTAATCACATGTATTTGATAACCTAGTCATAAGGACCCGTTGCATTACCCAATAAAATCAGTGCTCTCTCAGTTTCTATTAACTTAACACCATGACTTGGGACAGTAGCCCCAAGCTGTAGTTTTTAAAAACACTTCCATCCGATCGCTCAACATAACTATGGTTTATACGGAAAAGCAACAAAATGAAGAAACGAGGTCTTTGTGTATTATAGTATAGTATACTTAATATATCATACTAATATTATTAGCTATAACAATCTTTAAGTTAATATAATAAAATGGCAGAAAACTTAAATAGGTGATAATTTATTGAGAGGCTATGTATGGATGATGAAATTGAAAAATTCGAAACATCATGGAAGAGAATAGAAGGAAAGGGACAGAGAAATGTAATAAAGATAAGAGTTAAGAAAGGGATATATTTATTTATTTATTAAATTAAAAAATTCTATCTCCGTGTAATCAGAAGGAACGGAATATATAAAAAAAAGTAAATTGGTAGTGACTTTCTCTTTATAGTCCCGAGTCCCAGTTGTGGGACCATTAATTCGTACATAAAAAAGTACATATATGTTTCACTTTCTAATATTATAAATATGTTTGTTTTTAATAACCAGCACTATAATAAATTAATTTGAATAACTTCTTTGTTTTTTGGAGTTATAGTTTTATGTAATACCTCGAAGTGTCGTTATGTATTATCTGTAAGTATTTTTTTGTATCTTTGTTTAGCTTTGATTAAACGGACTATAGTTGATATTCTTATTTGTTTATAATATACGTACTAGAATTCCCACGGATAATACGAAATAGCCGCTGTTTTATCATCAGCCAACAGACATCCACTGTTGGACATAAGCCTTGTGTAATAGTGGGGGGATTAGGGCCGTCTCCCACCACGCTGGCTCAATGCGGGTTGATGGGGAGACAGATCCTCGTTCGTTGATTAGTAGGGTGCAACGCGAGGAGGTGAAATTGGTTTGGGTCCTGTAGTTGTTGTGTGGGAGTCCTACATACACACCCGAAAATATGTAAATGTTCTTAAATAACATCATAATTTACTAGTTGCGTATATCGTATCAGTGTATATAGACTATTTGAATGCAGCGGAAATTCTTCGCTTCACCCAATAGACTAGCACAGTTACGCTAACAAACAATAAACTATTGGCAATAATCAGATACTTTCCCCGTTTATAGTGAAGATTTATTTGCTTTAATATTTGTTACTATTGCTTATATGTATCAGTCAAAAGAATCGTTTGAAATTATATTTTGTCGTCGTTACAGAATTTCATTACACTGTCTCGTGCCGCGGCAATCGGCTGCTGAATTACAGAGGCTACCAATTCAGTCTGAACAGGCCGAATAAAATCAAGCAGAGGTGGATTTGTTGCAAATGGGCGCGGGCGTGCCGCTGCCGCGCCTACATCATCACCGTCGATGACAATGTGATCAAAATTAGGAACAAGCACACGCATTAATTTCATCACATTACCAAACACTTATCAATACATCTATATTGAATTTTTGAGCATGAATTAAAAGAGAAGATTTTTATTTACTATAAGTAATTGCTTCTTAAATTACTGGAATAACGTAATTTAACACCTGAAGTCTCAAGGGAACGAGCGTATTATGCTGTGCTGTGTATACCATCTTAACCAGCGCAACGTTGTTAGGGGCAAGCTTATTAACCCTTACCATCAGACGAAAGCCTTGCCTGCCTCGACCTCGACAAAAAAAAATATTAGTTTAAACATAGCATACTTTGATGATAGTCTGATTTTGGACTGTTGTGTAATTGTCAGTGGAAATTAAGATCAGGTTTTGAAAATTTAAAATTTAACAGAATCACTGAAATCTGTTTGTGGATGCGGTGTACGTATAACTTACCCATATTATATGTATTAGATCAATGATTTATATTATTTATGTTAGAAAATGAATCATGTAATAATAATGTCTAACCGGTTAATGAAAAAGGCGAAGAAGAAGCCGCGGGGAAAATGGAAAATAAAATTGTTTGTGCCTTTATTTTGGTCTCGTAGTTATCAATTGAATTGCATGTAATACTTTTCAAGTTGAAATTTTAGGTAATACCTATTTCCTCCTCTGATTTCAGGTCCGTTTCTAATGACTTCGAAGTTCGGTAAACCGTTAATAGTGTACGAAGGTAACCGATTCCACAAGCATAGTAACTCCAGGGGAGAGAGAGGGTTATACGTATGCGGAAAGTGGAGTATGAAGTGTCGAGCCTGCATAAAGACTTGTGGCGGAGAAATCATTCAAATTAGAAACAATCATAATCACGATTAATTGGTGATAGGTCGATTAATAGGTAGGTAGACACCTAGATACCACCGTTTCTACTACTAAATAATGAAAACGTGGATTCAAAGGTGGTTGCAAGTCAGAGAAATTTCTGAGGTAACAAGACCTTAATACCTTATGTCTCAAGGAGATGACCGCAATTTAGTTGTTGTATATACCATCTTTTTTTTGAATATTTCTTGTACCAAAACGGTTCATGAAGATAAGTTTCTATGTAATTAAAAAATGTCAAAATCAAAATGTAAATGACTAAAGAAAATTTGTGATTATTTTTTGTGAAAACTTACAAATAAAAAACTTAATAGTAATCTTTTGAACTTGTTTATTATTCGATTATTTGTTTTGTTTATTATTCATTGAAAATATGAGGTGTATACGAGTGTGTGTTGTTGACTATTCAATAACGTTATTCACTAATATAATCTGACGTTTCATGTAAATATTTCTCATTTTCTGATAAAGAGGGAAATTTTGCAATTCATAGATGTTACGAATAGTCCGACAACATACTGAAACTCTTATCTCTTATGTCTACAGGCGCTGTGTACGCAGTTTCAAAAGCTGGAAAGCCGTTGATATTGATTGGCAACAAAAGATACAATTTCCACAAGTCCACAAAGACTAAATGTATATTGAGGTGCTCCAAGTGGAGGTGGGGCGGCTGCCGATCATCTCTTATCACAATAAACGGCGCAATAGCTTTAGTCAAGAATGAGCATAATCATGATTGAACTACCTTACCCTACCAGTTTGTTTTACCTGCTGCGATTATTTATTTATTTTATTTTTTATATCAACCCTACGTCCTCCTTCGCACGTTGGTCTCCTTTCCATTTTTCCCACATCTACTTACTGGTGGTAGTTCTTCGTTGTCGGAGAATGTCAAGGTACGCAAATACTGTGCTATAGTTTGAATGGCGTTGTATCCTAGTGAAATTACTGAGGTAACGAAACTGTTAAGTCCCATTACCATTTACTCCTTATCATTGAAACGCAATAAGGTGATGTGTATACCATCTTAACCAGCTTCACGTTGTTATGGGCAAACATATCGCTTACCATCAGTTGAACGTTTTGCTCGTCTCTTCGTTTCGGAGCATAAAAGCCTACCAGTTCCTTACCGCCTGCATCCATCCTTCACCATCAGACATGACCCTCGTTTTTGCGACCACTTAACATAGTAATATACCATCTGTTTTTTTTGCATGTCATAATTATTTTTTGACAGAGTACAGCCAAATGTATTAATATATCAAAGAACCTTAATGAAATTAAAAATTCTTAGTCTTTTACAACTGTTTTTCATTTGTTGTGAATGTTTGTGCTGTATGAATATAGAAATTACTGGGGTAACGAGATTTAACGTCTTGTAGAGCGATGAGCGCAATGTGGTACTGTGAATACCGCTGCATTGTCCACGTGCGTATATTACTTACCACGCATCTGGCGAAGGT
The DNA here is from genome assembly GCA_018246255.1 of Pachliopta kotzebuea. Classification (NCBI taxonomy): domain Eukaryota; kingdom Metazoa; phylum Arthropoda; class Insecta; order Lepidoptera; family Papilionidae; genus Pachliopta; species Pachliopta kotzebuea. The sequence continues at coordinate 7,289 of DWLS01001754.1, read as the reverse complement.
CCGGCTGATCTCATTCATTTGTCAAATTAAAAAAAAATTCAACATGGCTTATACTTTTGCCTTAGGAGAGAAATGATATGTTTCATTAAAAAAAATATTATAGTTTGTGTCTAATTTCTATGAAATTTGATTTTCTAACAGGCGTTTTTCAAATTTTAAGATTGGACAGACGATAAACATTTTTTTTTAAATTAATGACTATTTAAAACTTTATGTAATAAATAACATAAAACTTATATAAGAATGATCTTTTTTAAGTGTTTTCATACTAGTTTTTTAAAAATAATTTTTATGTATTATAATTTCAGATCTGGTGTTCGAAAAATCAAGGTGCGGTAAGCCGGTGATCGTACTGGGCAGGTACAGGTTCAACATACATAGGGAGATGGGATCCAAGTGCGTGTGGAGGTGTTCCAAGTGGAGGCATAACGGATGCCGGTCCTCCGTTATCACCGTTGATGGTGCTGTTATCACTTCCAAACCTCACAATCATTAAGAAACCATTCCGAAGAACCATCCTGAAAATGAACAGCGGACTGTGTACCAGTAATGTACCAATATTAATAGTTAGTACCGGTAGCGAGTGGTGACGGAAATGAGAGATGAACCTCCATGAAAAAATATTTACTGTGATCTGCGGAACAACGAAGGACCTTAACTTGTGAGAGCTTTCAATTTGTGTGTTTATTTACCTATTGATAAATGGATCTATTTGATCTTCGTTTTTATCTAGTGTTATCATGGGAGAATTCCGTTCAGCCGATTGATAAGCATCAGATCCTTTTTTATGTTTATACACAAACTATTGTTTATGTCGTCAATGAAGAGTTCATCAATCAATTAGAGATAATATTAAAAAAAATGATAAATTATGAAATTTGTCCAATTTTTTGTTGTAATGTATTTTATAAATAAATAATGAATTTTAAACTATTTGTTTTATTGAAGAATGTGTACGTATGAAGTATATTTGCTTGGTATAGTATTACCGTAATGAGTTTCCTTTCATATGTAGTCCATAGGAAGCTGCAGGACAATAAAAATCCAACAAGATTTCCTTTTTTTTTAATTTTCTTGTTTTGTGTGATTTTTAATTATATATAATTTTTTTGTAAGTGTAAAGTGGTGATAATTGTTTTTCTCATTAATTCAGATGATTGTAGTTAATTTTGCTTATTCAATTTCTAGAGGTACGGGTTACAACGTCTAAGAAAGGGAAGCCTATACTTGAAATAGGTCAATTTCGATACTACCAACATAGCAGTAACAGGAGGGACAGTAGGAGGTGTCTGTGGGTGTGCTGCAAGTGGAGTTCCGGCTGCCGCGGCACCGTCACCTCTATTGACGATGAAATTGTTAAGATTAATGATTCCCATAACCATTTCACGTGAATCACTTTAATTAATTTTCTTAATAAGCATAAGTAGAAAATGTAATGAATAAAGGTAAAATATATAGTTTTGAATAAACACACGTTTGCTTTTCAGTGTCAAGAGATAGCCGCTAAAGTTTTATCATCACATTTTGCAGTAAGAATAGGGATTTAAGTGATGTTAAGTAACAATGATGTCGGAGTTAGTAAAGCGTGCTCATTTAGAATACACTGACACACATTTATGAAGGAAACGAAAAAGTAATACCTCGCCAATATAAACTCACGGTTAGGAGCATGGCGTTCACCTGATGGCAAGTGATACTTTTGCCCATAGTAACGTAACTCTAATTAATATAGTATAAACATCACCACAGTGCGCTCTTCGCCTTGAGATATAAGATGTCAACTCTGATTACCCCAGTAATTTCAATCGCATATAAACTGGAACACAGTAATAATAAGGAGCAGGAGTGATACCTACCTACATTTCCATAAAATGTGGTGGTAATTAACATATATATATTATTTTATTTTGTTTTGTTATGAGTAATGTTGTTTTGCTTATTTATAAGACACTTGTATTGTATAATATGTATAGAAAAGAGTTCGTCCAGGCCAGAAAGCCATTTTGTTTTTAGGCTTCACTTAAAATTAATTCCCAAAAAATTTCCTATTATTTAATACGGTTACTTGTAATTTTTGATATCTTTATGGCGGTTGAAAATGTAATTGTTATTAATTATTTTTTGGTATATATGTACTGAAATATCTTATACACAACTTACATAACCAGTTCCATCTATCTATAAGGTCAGCTTTTGATACTGAAACTTAGAAGCATAGCGGGACTGATAACTTATTATTGGTCTGTTCTATATTAAGTATATCAAATGTGTTTTTTTTCAGTAAAACATGTGTTGTCGAAATACGGAAGGCCCGTCATACAAATGGGAAAATACCGATACAACAAGCAAGGAACAGGGTCTAACCTCAAAGCGACCTGGTTATGCAGTCGCAGAACCGCTTCTGGATGTAAGAGTAAGTTGACGACTATCGATGGTGAAATCATTTCTGCGGTGTTTGAACATAACCATTAAGCGGCATCATCAATGATTTTAATGAAGACATTGAAATTGTAATAAAATTAAAATTTAAGGCATTTATTTTAACTATTTATTACCCGTAATTTTGAGTGCTTTACAACACTCATGGTTACTAAATGTCCACCACAACCCGAGACGTTAGATAATAAATAACTAAAATATAACTTAGTTTGTTAACTAGTTTTTATTTGCATATGAACAGAATTTTTTTTATTGTTAAGCATTTTAATATAAAGGTTTCATTTCTCTACATACATTTCAATATGTAAAATATTTTGCTGACTAACCTATTGGGTACGAAAAGAGATTGTATACTATTAAATAGCTTCATACATATATCACTAAGTTTTACAAATCTAATAATTTTTATTTAATATTTCATGTCATTTAATTTACAATAAAACAATTAATACATTATGTTGTTGATTTTTTTACTGCTTAAACACATGAAATTTTGCCAAATTATTTATTTACAATAATATTTTAATCCTTCGTCCTACATTCGTTATAACTAAAGTTTCGTTCGAACTTAATTCTATTCCAGCACCTCTTTACACGACTTCTCGGTGCGGGAAGCCGGTGTTGATTTACCGGAACTTCCGCTACAACCTGTATAGCAACTATTCGAAGATCAAGAAAAAGGCTACCTGGCGATGTGTTAAGTGGACGAGTGCATGTTGCCGCGCCTCCGTGGTCACCGTCGAGGAAGCCGTCGTGTTCGTTCGAAACCTTCACAATCACCAATAAATTTAAAACTTATTGTATATATATAAAAGATAAATAAAATTGAGAAAATAATCTATTTTTTCTATAATCTATTATAAATCTAAGAAACCAGCGAACATTCGGTACACCTGTCCAAAATAACGTAGCACTAATTACCATGAAATATACGGCACCACATTGCGCTCATCGCCTTGAGAAATAAAATGTTTAATCTCGTTACTCCAGTAATTTTAGCTTGCAACGTCTTGTAAACTGGAACACAGTAATGTTTACATAGTCTGGCGGCTTATAAAAGAGCTGTGGTACCTACCTAGACGTCTCCAGCAACAGAAGTCCTACCACCAGTAAAACAAGGTCCAATAATCTTTAAGAATGCTTATTAGTCTGAAAGTGTAGACTGCAGTTGTTACCATTTTCAAGGAGCAAGGTATCTCCTGACAAAATTGAATGGCTGTCGTTATTACAAAAACAGCAGGAGTAGAGGTGCGAGAGCATCTTAGTTCTGCACTAGGAGCAATTCGGACCTCGCTTGCCGGACATCTTAGGACAACGTAAACGACACCGTCGTCTCCATTAATGCTATCCACATTCATTGAAGTGATGAACGTGGGTATATCTTGTACAAAAATTGAAGGCTATCAAACCATTGGACCCATCATCATAATCGTTTATGAACTTTTCCTATAGAGAAGGTTTTTACAATAATTCTGATTTTCATTGTTTTTATCCTTCAATCAAGTTTTATAGTAGCTATATTCCACAGGAAGGACAGCGTCTAATACAGAGAAAGTCTTATAAAAATAAATCCTATGTTCTAAATTATGTGACGAGCCGACGAAAGGCGTTCACGTGATGGTAAGTGATACGCTTGCCCGTAACAATGTGGCGCTGGTTATGACCACATTGCGCTCGTCGCTTTGAGACATAAGGTTTAAGACTTTACCTCGTCGCCTCGTCTTGTTATCTCAGTAATTTCACTAGCATACAAACACCCTTCAAACCGGAAGAGTAATGTTTGCATATTACTATTTGACGGTAGAAATAAGAGCTGCGGTGGTACCTACTTACTATGTATGTACTACTTAGGTGGTATCCGTCAAAATAGACCTTCCACCAGTAAACTGCAAAAGTAAGTTTTTTAATAATGAAAGTTTTATTATATTAACAATTTATGATTAGGTTTTTTCTTTATGTATTTTTTCGTTGTCCTTGCAGCATTAGAACCTCCATATACGTTACATGAATATCATCCCGCTGCGAGGGTTATAACCTCTTCTAAGACGGGCAAGTTTTTTAGACAATTATACTTATATTTTTTACATTAATTATTGTTTTTCAGATATAAAATTTTCGTGGACCCTCAACGGTCGCCGCGTTCTAGAGATCGGTCAGTACAGGTACTACAAGAACAACCGAAGCAGCGGTCCCAAGGCGACCTGGTTCTGTTCAAGAAATGGCAGCAAGTGCCGCGCTTCCGTCACTGTTGTTGATGACGTCGTCATCTACCGTAAGAATCATCACAACCATTAGGTCCAATTACATGACACTACGGTTCCGCGAAGTCTTATTTAATGAAAATAATTTCAATGTTTAACTTCTAAAATTATTATCCATGTGTTTAATGAGCTTTTAAGAGTTTTCTATTTTAATATCGATAGTGGTTTATAACGTTGATTTTAACCTTGTTACAGAATAATTTTAAAATGTAAGTATGTTCATTGGCTCGCTAAAAAAATTACAATTCTTATGTAATTGAATTTATTTTTCGTTTACCTTTTTTTTTCATTCCACGAAGCGAGACTTTCACGTGATAGTAATTGAATATACCTGCTCATAACAACATGGCAAAAGAATCATGTACACAGCAACGCGTCTTATAGAGATATAATATTAATACTTTCGTCACTCCAGTAATCTCACTGATTATAATCTTCAATCTTGAGCACAGTAACGAACTTTCCTATTTATAGGCAACAACTGAAGCAGTGTATTATTATTTACACGGTATCCAGCATTATAGTACACCAGAAGAATTAGACGAAACAAAGTGAGAGTTTTAAAATCGACTGCTAAGTCTCTGTTTATTGCACAATTCCATATCTACAACGTAGGAATAAGTTTATATAATTGTTTAATAGACGAGTGATATCAAAATAAAAGAGAAATTGATATTATGAACATAAACTTCAATAAAAGAGAGAGAGATGAAAGAGAAATCTTTCTTCTATTTATAAAATATTGTTATTCATAAACATTTCTAGTTCTACGCAATAAATTCTGATCCATGACCCAGATATTTCAAATAGTATTCAGTATTTATAGTTTTTTAAATGTAGATCGCCTAATAAAGGTCTCTTCTTGGATCTTCTTTCAGTTTTTGTATTTTGTCGTTTGATTTATAAACAATCATATAGAAAAAAAATATATATCCGCTTAACAATAGTAACATGTAAACTAATTGTTTGTTATATGAACCGAGTATAAAGATGATTATTTTATTTATTACTAACATTTACTTCAAAGTTTATATAGAAATTAAAAGATATTTATACGTTTTTGTACTTGTAACTATATATGTATATGAAAATGATGAACAGCCTTTGTAAGCAATGTTGACTTTATATATTTGTTGTAGAGTTCACTCAGCACATGTTCACGACTTCGCGTTTCGGGAAACCCGCTATCCAAGTGGGCAAGTACCGCTTCAACAGGAACAACCGCAGTTACGGGCCTAGGGTGCTGTGGGTTTGCTGTAGAGTCAGTTCGGGCTGCCGCGCCAGCATAACCACCATCGACGATGTCATCGTCAGGGAGAAGACTATGCATAATCATTGATATTTTGTTTGTTTTTCTTTTTATCGCCTTAAAGTTTAATGTTTAATTATTACATTAGGTATATATATATATATGAATTCTTTTAACATTTTCTGTCTAATTATTTGTAGAAACTAACACCTAAGTTATACTAGATTAAAAGATTTCATCGTCATCATTAGCCGATAAACGTCCAATGCTGGACATAGGCCTCTGGCAAAGATCTCCCCTCCAATCTATCCTGCACTGTATGCATCAAGCGGTTTCCCGTGACCTTCACTAGATTCGGTCCGCCTTGTGGAGGCCTTCCGCCACTGCGTTTATCGGTACCCGACCACCACTATAGGACCTTACCATTGGCCGTCGGTCCTCCGGGCAATGTGCCCTGCCCATTGCTACTTAAGACTTCCAATCCTTAGCGCTATGTCGGGGACCTTTGTTCTCCTAAGGATCTCCTCATTTCTGATGCGATCGCGCAGAGATAGTCCGAGCATAGCTCTCTCCATTGCCACGTCTTAGTCCCGTATATCATCACTGGCAACACGCACGAATTAAAGATTTTAGTCTTCGGACATTGCGGGAGCTGGCAAAGAGAGAAAAGATGCTGCGTAGCCTCCCGAACGATGCCCAACCGATTCAGATTTGTCGATTAACCTATTATTGGATGTTGTATTTACCAAGCTTGACGCCTTGTTAGATATTTTGGTCAACAACTTCCAGTGTAGAGCCTCCAACCGCAATGGACATTCTCCATGATCTTGGACTTTTTCATATTCATTTTGAGATCCACACGTTAAGACACTATAGAGGTCATCGAGCATTTTGCGTAGGTCTTCTTGTATCTCGGCCATGACTATGATATCATCGAACAAATCAAAGGTGAATCATGTACTAGCCGTTAATGTTGATGCCAAGTCATCTCTAATCCAAAAGCTTAAAGATGTCCTCCATAGCAGTTATGAGCAATTTCGGTGACAAGACATCACCTTGCGTAACACTTCGTCGTAGTTGGATTGGTTTCTAGCCGTGTTCTTGAAGATGGACTGACATAGCGGCATTTTGGTACAGCGATTCCAAGATTTGGGTGAATCCATCCATAGTCTATTTGCCTATAATGCGACTGTAGCACAGCCTTGATGTAGACAGAATCGAAGGCTTTTTTCAAAGCCCACAAGCATAATACACACACACATTCGTCGGGTGTGCGCGAATAAGTTAATACCGTTCATGGACGGCGCTCTCTGATTTTATTATTTATTTAAGTATAATTT